>JARKIC010001929.1:0-87455 GCA_029378375.1 Mycena olivaceomarginata
TGCACCTGTGGCCCGGTCAGGGCACATTATAATGGGACCACAGGGACTGTTGAAACCGGAGGCGGAACTTGGCCTCGAATTGGACCCAGGTGGGGAACGGGAATGGTATGGCCGCCAAGCAGCGTTCCGCCCATCAGGCGGCCGCGTCCTTCGACATGAAGGACATGGTGAACCAGACAAGTTTTTCCTGCGAGACGAACCCATCTGCTATGAAAGCTTCCGGAACCAGCCGGTAATAAGTGAGGATGGAGTAAAGGAACATCCATCCTTGGGTCGGGTCGCTGAAACGCTGACTATGGGGCTGGCGGTGAAGTAACCACAAACCAAACCTTGTAAATGAATACGCGGTCTGATAATGCAACTACAACTCAAACACTATAGTCTTCGTGCAAGTTCAGGGTTCCAATCCAGTATAGATTGTGGCAATTTGAACTTTAGTTCTCTTTGAGAAGCAAGACTTTACAGGTCTACAAGTTGTATAGATAAAACTTGCTCGAATCCGTTCTAGGTGCAATCGTGGATAGACAGACGAGATTTTATGTTCAACAGTTTTGTATGATGTGGGTCTAAGTTTGGAGATAGTACTCCGATGTGTAATGCAAGTGATTCTTTATGAATCCCGATTCCAAATAGTATCCGTGATTGCTAATCCTTGCGAGATTACAACCAATTGTCAAGTCTGATCCGTTTCCTTATATTCCATGTGTCCGTTCCGTTTATCCAATATGTCCACGCGTCGTTTATAAAGATCCAAATCCAACACAGATAATATTCAAACAGGGAAAACAAACGAAACTTGGTATAGCTTCTGGGTGTCACCGAATGAATGCCTACTCGACCGGTTAAGTGTGAAGTCTAGTAACTCGCGTCCAACAGGTGGGGTGAGATTCACTGGTGTTCCTCCCATAACCATCCACTTAAATATGTTACAGGATTCTAAATATAAACGAGACAGATACAAACGTGCAATAGGGCTCAGGGTATATGACTAGTGGTATGGCAGCTAGCCGATGAACTCCTGTCGGATATCAAGCGATTAGTAAAATTGAGAGAGATTTGTAAGAAACATCAACAAGCCGAGCTTAACGATGAGTCAAGATCTACATCGCTTAGAACGATTGTGATGGGATATTGTTGATATGTCAACTTTTAGCCGACCTCCTTGTCAGGGCTCTGTTACCCTCCTTGGTAACCATCCGCTCAAATGGTTCCGCCTTGAACCGCTTAAGTGATTTGTCTGAAAACCGTGATAGCCGCCGCTTCTCAGTACCCAAGTATGGTTTCTTAGTCAATTGGTAGATCAACTAAGTCCAGCCTTCTCTTGGCAGTACTGGAGACGTCAGATGATGCCCAACAATGATCCCTCTGGTTCAGAAGGATATTCCCTCATAATACGCCCTTAGTCAGGGATGTGCAGTAGCCCCAATCCGTTTCCAGGATGGTAAGGCACTTTCCGTGATTGCTCCATTAACGACTTCCCATGTCATTCCTTTACCAGTATCGTTGTCCAGCGCCTTTCTAATGGTTCGAGACACATTATATCTCTTTTAGCTAACTGCTCAGGCCAGCATTAGCCCTTGTGAGATGACGTCGTAATGTAATGAAGTACATTATAGTGTGTTGCAGCTCGAGCAGATTTGAATAAATGCCCGGGTGCCCCAATACCAGGTCTGTCATCACCGTCAAAAACAGCCGGAGGGTTCGGTCGGAGGACTGTTTTTGGAGCTGAGTGGGGGGCGAGAAATCTGGACTCGGTGCCAGAGCCGGAGCGGCAGGGGCAGGGGCAGGCAGCGGATTTGGGTGCTCAGCAGTAGCTGGCTGAGTGTGTTCTGGATACTCTCGAGGGAACCTTTGACAGCAGCGAGCCGGGCCATGGCTCCGGAAGCCAGATCCGGAGTGTGAACACTCGGGATCTTGGGTTGCACGGTGATCGGAACGGAGGAGGGGTCGAGATTTGAAGTGGGGGAGGATGGAGCACTGGAGTAGTGGTCCGAATCCGTACCTGCACCAAACTTCCCAATCTTGACCGGTTGATCCCTTAGATCCCTTCTTCTGCTGTAAGAGCAACCTTAAGCTTGGCGTGGGACACGGAAACTAGCGGGGGAATCCGAAGTATAAATATGGGTACTATAATACAGGAGCAGGAATACTACGCACCTAGCAGGGGAATCCGAAGAGAAGAAAGGATGAGGATTCCCACGCTAGGCGAAACCGTATATACTAAATGGTAACTACCCAGTAGCACGTGTCCGGAGGTATCTACAGTGATCCCGGGCCTGGTCGCATAGCACGTGCCAGCGAGAATGGGCAGATGGGGAGTTATCTGGAGGATTAGTCAGAGAGATATCCGGAGCGGAAGCCGGAGGGATATCCGGAAAAGCCGGAAAAGCCGGAAAAGCTGGAGAAGCAGAAGCCGGGGGAACGTCCGAAGCAGGGGTTCCCCTAACAATAATAGTGCATTCAATACCATACATAGCTATCTACCAACTACTTAAGTAGATTAAACTGTCTGTGCTGATTGAGCCAGTAACAAAATTAAGAATAGTAAGCGGATTAAGCAGAATAAGCAGATTAAACAGATTAAGCAAATAAGCGGATTAAGCCAGGCAATCAGATTAAAACAGCGACATATAATTTCAAGCCAAGAAAAAACATCTTCGAACCATTCACCTGATTACAGCTATTTGCGGTACATACTATCCCCCCCCTAGATCTCGGACACCTAAGGAAAACTGATGCATATCATTTGATACAGTGGTCCTGGGTCCAAGCTGAGTGGATAGATTGTCATCAATTTGTCTTTTACTCCAGTCTCACATCTTACTTCATGAGAAACAAGTAAGAACTGAGCAAACGGCGTCGTTTTTTCGGAGGTGGTCAGGTGTCCGAGTTCTAGGTAACACGTCAAATTCTGATTGCCGGCCTCGTATATAATCTCCTTCTTGTTGTGGCGCTTCCAAACTTCATGGGGTGGAGCACCTCAATAGGTAATGTAATATGCATGAAGAGGAGGTCAAAGCAACCACAGAGTGGTCAACAGGCAGCATGAAATTTCTTGCCATCATTTTTTGCAGTTGCAGATCAATTTGACCGGCATGGCATGATCTTTCAGTCCATTCTGAAGGCTACAAGACACCTATGGCTCCAAATTTTATATAGACACTCTTGTGATGTAAAGGTATTTTTTAGAGGTGTTCACGGAGTAATATGACCCTAAGGAGATGCTGCTAAGCCTCAAAATACACGAAATGAGCGAAAATAACAGGAGTCGTCAACTTTTCCTGGCGATATATATCCCAAGGATATAAGATTGCAAGGTTTTTGCACCTTATACCTCTAGAGCACCTCATAACGTTTATTTTGAGCCATGAAAGTCACGAAATGGTCCAGTATTGGATGAGAAATGTTTGTGTGTCCGAGTTCTGGGTTTGTCCGGGACGGTGGGGGGGGATAGTAAGGCGCGGACTGTTTTTTTTTTTTGCAACATTTTGCTTAGAACACTCACCATGACTTCAATTCTGGTCAGAATCCTTCGGGAGTAGGTGCGTTCGACTTGCACTGAAAATCCGCAGGGGATCGAGTACCGGCTTTTTTGATGTAATTATGTAATGAAATTTCTCCCGAAAAATCGTAGTTTCCATTAGAACAGCTGCTCCACAATGAATACTGGGCCAATTGACTTAGTTCTTGGATATGTTATGTATCAAAACTAGTGCCAGGGGATGGTATATCTTTTTTGGGTGTTATCTCAACTCATTGTGATTTGGCACTCACTCTACCAAACACCATATTTGTGTACTAACATAAGTAGAGCCTACCATGCAGATTTGAGTGGATTTATATCTGTAAACCTGATAGTCCCCTGGTAATAGTTCTGATACATAACATATCCAAGATTTAGGTCAATTGGTCCAGTATTCATTGTGGTGCAGCTGTTCTAATGGAAACTACGATTTTTCGGGAGAAATTTCATTACATAATTACATCAAAAAAGCCGGTACTCGATCCCCTGCGGATTTTCAGTGCAAGTCGAACGCACCTACTCCCGAAGGATTCTGACCAGAATTGAGGTCATGGTGAGTGTTCTAAGCAAAATGTTGCAAAAAAAAAAACAGTCCGCGCCTTATGTACCGCAAATAGCTGTAAGCCATTTGGGGGTAATACTGTATGGCTGTATACTGGGGCATAATTATTTTTGACACACCTTCATGGAATTTTACACAGGCTGGACGAGTTTATGGAAAATATTCGCCACCTTTTGGGCTTGCATAAAAAAACACATCCCACTCATCAGGGCTATAAAAGACACAACTACCAAACTAGTACAAGTAACAAGGTAAACATGTTACAAACACAGGGAAAAAAAACACACACCCCAAATTAGAGCAAGGAAATGTTAAGCTCCTCCCAGTCACCCCACAAAAATACACACCTCACAACGGTCGCTCGAAAATACACAGGTTCAGCCATCGTCAAAATACACAGGTTCAGCTGAGATCTCACGGATCAGCAATCAGCATGGCAACTGCCTTTGATGCAAACAGCACGCTTTGGGATGAGTGGTTCAATTTGGAAGTGGGTGGAAGGGTGTCTTGAGATTGCTTGAAGACGAGGGCAGTCAAAGGCCACAATTGAACTTGGCAGCAGAATTCATTGCTGCCGTAAGTCAGCTCTCACAATATTACCTTGAATCTGGAAGCTCGCCAATATCTACAGGACAAGAATAAACAAGAATTCAGAGGTCATCTTCGAGATGAAGCACCGCTCAATCTGGCCAAAACCGTCCAGTCCATTTCACAAGTGGCAGTGACAGACCCATATCCGCTGAGCACTCTTCTGCAAATGCAAGGTGGAAACACTTTCGAAACAAGTGCGTGTTAGTTTGGACCTTAGACCTCGGTGCATCCAGAAAAATTGAATTACCGCCCTGCCACAGTACTGATGAGGGCAGGTGGCAAGCAAATAGTGGGGAGTCTGGTTTGGACCTCAGAACTCGTTGCATCTAACAACATCGAATTACCTCCATGCTGCGATAGCGATGAGCACAAGTGGCATACTGTACAGATAGCGGGGGAGTCTATCAGTAAACATCCGAGAACTCACCTCAGCTGAGCCATTGAACCTGCTGTGAGATGGCGGAGAGAACGCCGGGCAAGCTCCAGAGAATAAATGGCCAAAATAGTAAAGTCTGCCCCAGATCTAGGCAACACTGCCAGAGCATTTAACAGGCATAGGGAATCTTCCTCATGGTGTCCCGGTGAAACGGCGTAACATAAATGCACTGCATCTAGTGCTAATTTTGCGATTCCTATGACCAGTATTTATACAACGGGAAGCAGCTAGCACTTCTGTGGTTACTAGCAAACTAGCTAGTACACAGACCACTTGTTAGGTGATACAAAGGAGAGTCAGAGCGAGCCCTAACTGCTGACTGTAGCGCGAGACTGCACTAGTGTGACGTGCTAGCTGCTAGTCGAGTGTACAAACCACCAGGGGTTAAACCACAGCCTAAACATTCACTGAGACGAGACCTAGGAGACTCTAGTAGTTGAGAGATGATGTGCTAGGGAGCTAGCGATATTCTAGTGGACTGGAATCGACGATGGATGTATAGCTAGGAGACAGTGCTTTGAGCTAGTTCGCTCAGCACAGGTCTAGGCTGTACTATCTAATCTCTAGATAAAGGCCAAAGGCAGTGCCAGGCGGAGAGATCCGGCTAGGACCAGCTAGGACCGTAAAGATACGATGCTATGGACACATGAGAGATGCGAAACGATAGCTAGGGCCTAATACAGGCAGCTAGCTCGAGTGGAATAGCAGGAAGGCTATTGGTGCGGAGCTACAGGCGATCATTGATGCTCTGACACATAGAGCTGACCTAGGCAACCAGTGGTAACACTGGGTCGTCTAACAGGCAGATGGATCGACGCTCTGACAAACAGGGATGACCTATGATGTTGGTTGCAACCCCAGGTTGTCTAGATGCGATGGATCGACGCTCTGACAAACAGGGATGACCTATGATGTTGGTTGCAACCCCAGGTTGTCTAGATGCGATGGATCGACGCTCTGACAAACAGGGATGACCTATGATGTTGGTTGCAACCCCAGGTTGTCTAGAATGCGATAGATCGCCACTCTGACACAGAGAGATGACTCAGAACACCAGCTGTAATACTGGGTTGTCTAGAATGCGATGGATCGACATTCTGACACAGAAAGATGACCTAGAACACTAGCTGTAAACCCAGGTGACTAGGTGCGATCCTTGGCTGTAGATGATGTGCCCAGGATCTGCAATATACCCACGAATAGGCTGCTAGCTCGTCAGCGAGGCTGACCTAGCATGTCACAGGATGGCTCTAAAACGAAATGGCAGTCATCTTATTGGCTGTTCATCTTGAATCACCTCATATTGCTTATTATTGTATTATTCAGCTCGCTTTTCACATGTATTTGGAACCTAGTAGTATAAAGGGAGCACAGGAGCGACTAGCACCTCAGATTAGCACTCCCTGGTCGAGTATGAAGCTGGTGCAGGTGGTCTCTAATAGAGATTACACCCCAGTTTTGTGCGACACTAGTGGAGGTAGTCTCAGGTTGCTAGTGAAGTTTGTAATGCGCTTCACTGATAGTAGTCTTTATTGGAATTGATAACTGTTGGCTCTGGAACATGGAGTGATTAAGTTGAGGATTTCGTGTTGTTGGTTCTAGCAGACCTTTGTTGGTTCTAGCAGACCCCCACATATAAAATAAGGGTGTTCTCTTCAAGACCCAGCTTCAGTTGCGCTAGTGACTTTGCCTTCACCCCAACAAGACGGAAGCTCTGTTGTAGTGTGTTGGATCGCTTGCTAGGTGATTGTGTGTTGACTTGAGCCCTGCTAAGATAAAGACGAACTAAGGTGTTCTCTTTGAGACCCAGCTGCAGTTTGCGCTAGTGACTTTGCCTTCACCCCGACAAGACGGAAGCTCTGCCGTAGTGTGTTGGATCGCTTGCTAGGTGGATTGTGTGTTGCCTCGAGCCCTATAAAATAGAAGACAGACTAGGTGCCCCCACCTCTAGTTTGGCTATAACTTGTCAGTTACTTCGCCTTCACCCCGATATAGATGGAAGCTCTGTTGTAGTGTGTTGGGTCGCTAGCTGGACACTTGTAGTGAGCTAGTGCCGATAAAAGCGGAAAGGTTCCTATTCTTGGTTAAGGAATAGGTCGGCGGTCAAGGAGAGTCTTGCCGTTTGAGGATTGAAGTCCATTTGTTGTTAGCCTCAGTAGTCTTTGGGATTGCCCTTAGCGAGGATTTTCACAAACCTACATACTCTGCCCTGGTGTTCTCGACCTAGCGGTCCAGCCATCTTGTATCCACCCCATATAAACACACCCCTGGACCATCCCTAGGTTCCTAGCAGTGTTGTTGTTGGTGGTTGCATATTGCTAGTACATTGTAGAGTGTGTTGTTGGAAGCCTATAAATCAAACTTGTGTTTGTTCAAACCTGCTGGTCGCATACTACGGCCCGGACCCGAACTCACAAAGAGAAGCACTTAGATCTTTGGAGGTAGATTGGTTGTGGTTGGTTGTTTTGGGTGTTTGTTCGCAATACCTATCAATTAGCTATTCCTAGTCATATAAGAAGTGCACCGTTTCACCGGGGTTGGGCGTGGGTGTGTTTTGTTCTTCTTCTGAACTCATGCATCATGTCTGTCATACTGCTGTATCTTGAGCTTCTGTGGAACATGTATTAGGCCTTGGGTTGAATCATTGACCTGAGTTTGAAGTGCTCATACTAGAAATAACAAACCAATCTTGTAACTGGGTTTGACTCTGACTCAGTTCTACTTCATTGCACGTTCCAGCAATTCGCGCCAATTCCATGGAATCCGTTCTGACAGAAATGCTTTTGTCAAGAATAATTTGATCTTGGTTGCACACAGTGCTGGACTGTGGATAGATCTGGGTACGGTGTTTGTCTGTGTGAAAGGTGAGTGAAATTGAAACAGTTGAGATATTCAAATCTGCGGTCCATTGGTTGGTCAGAGATTCAAACCATCATACTGTGGTGCCAACTATTGCAGTGTTGCGGAGCACATAAATAATGCCCGGGTTGCACCGGGAAATTTGGGCAAGGTCGAGATAGGACAAATGACCAGCTCCAAAGTTTTCTAACCACTGCATGGGGAGTTGGAAAGAAAATGAATCAACGACAATGCTGTCACACAACCAGCAAGAAGCTCAGGAAAAGAGCCAAAACGTGTTGGTCGGTGTCTGAACTCTGCTGCATGATGGCCTGGTGCCTTTCTTCATTTTTTTTTTGCGGCAACTCGGTCCTGTCTCGCCTATAAATACTCCCTTGCTCAGTTGCCACTTGAGAAATGAATTTGCACTGGATATTTCAAGTGATGCTTGCGACGACAAACCCGCTGCTACGTCAAGCATGTAGTGGTTGGCCATTGAGAAAGTCACTGCAAATGAGCGCCTGGTACAGCATCCCAAGAGCCCACTTGCTCAATGTGAGCAAGTATGAGTGCAAATTTGGTGCAAATGCAACGACACTGAATTAGCAATGAATCTTACATTGAAGACTGGGCGAGGCCGTCCTCAGACGCTGATCCGCACACACGCACCAAACACCGGCAAGCCTCCAGTGTTGGACTCCATAAGATGTGAGGCAAAGTAAGTTTGATGAGCGACTGATTACGGACGACACGAGAGCAGGAAGGAGAGAAAGAGGACAGAGATCAGAACACACCTTTGACAGTAGTCTCTGTTATATACCTCTGAGTATACGGATGACGTGTTGGAGTGTGTGAATGGACTGTGACATTCTCGCATCTTTGATCTGATCTGATCCTATGTGATCTGATCATTGATCCTCTTTGATCCCTTTACATCTAGTCCCTTGTTCCATATATGGATACTCCCTTGTTCCCAATATAGATGTTCCCTTGTTCCAGATATGGACATCTCTTTGTAGTTACTTATCTGGCCTTCCCCTTGTATCTCGTTCTAGTATCCCTTTGTTTCCATTCTAGCTACTTCCTTTGTTCCTGTAGGTATATAAGTAGAGTAGCATTGTCCTGGATCTTCAGTTCTTACTGTTGACTCCAGGCAAGTAGTTTCATCTCATGCAATCTAACAGAGTTCTTACTGTTGACTCCAGACCTCAAGAGATATACTCATATTAGGGAATAGCTGCAGCGGGATGGAGAGAGGGAGCTAATTACGGACATCAATATTACTTCGAACACAAGGCAAAGACGCCCTCAGGATGCTGATCCGAGTGAGCGGCAACATTCCGGGTCAATGGGCATCCTTCGGACGTCTCGGAAATTTCCCCGCAGCTTTGATCGAGACTGATTACATCGCTCTCGTTGTATCCCAACCACCATGGACGCTGCCAATGATCCCGCACACGCGTTCCTGATGGAAGCTCACAACATCTGTGTGCAGGCTCAGTTCTTCCCAACTCCAACCTTCCAGCTGTTGAGCGCAGCACTCATCAGCTCGATGCTGTTAGTCAGATTGTGGCCGAAATTGACGACCCGGCATTCACTGAGGATGTTCGGGAGGAGCTCATCGCGACACTTAATGGACTTCTGGGGCCCTTGGAGGACTTTATCGCAAATCCACCACCCCTGCTATGCACCACACTCTACACAGGGGCGCCTGGACGGCCCAGATATTATTTAGACCTGGATCGAGCTCATGTTCTCCACGATCTTGGCAACACTTATGAGGAAATTGCCCTCGCTATGGGAGTTGATCGCAAAACTCTTTACCGGCAATTTGTGGAGGCAGCCATCCCGACAGCTCGCCTGGAGTTCACGGAGATCTCCAATGATGCTCTGGACGAATTGGTTGCCGAAATATCGCTGCTCCATCCTTTCGTTGGCTCGGTGATTGTCTCTGGGCACTTGGAGTCCCGCGGCATACATCTCCCATGGCTACGGGTGCAAAATAGTTTGCGTCGCGTCGATGAAATTGGTGTACTGGTCAGGTAAATTGTCTTCTCTACCGCATCAGTCCCTCTTGCTGATTGGCTGCAGATGGGCGGGGATAATCAAGCGCCGTATTTACAAAGTTCGCGGGTCAAGCGCTCTCTGGATTCACGATGGCAACGAGAAGCTGCGTCCGTGGGGGTTCTACGTGCACGGATGCATCGACGGGCACTCAAGGCTCATTATCTATCTCATTTGCTCCTCGAACAAGTGGCAGGCCACTGTTGCGCAGCTATTCCGTGAGGCGGTGTGGGAGTTCAGATGGCCGAGCCGCATGCGCGGAGATTTTGGCACCGAGAACAACGAGGTGGAGCGCTTGATAATCGCTCATTGGGGAGCTGCACATCGCGCTTATCTTCGAGGCTGGTGTGCCTGGTTTATTTGCCAGTGAAATCATCTAACTCCGCCGCAGCTCACGCCACAACGTGCGGATCGAACGGCTTTGGAAGGATGTCTGCAAGGACGCCCTTGAAACCAATCTTCGACTACCTCGAAAAGAGCGAACTGCTTGACATGGAGGACCCCATTCACAGCACCTGTTTGTTTCCTCGTCTTCCATCGACGTATTCAGGCAGCCCTCGATCGAGCCCGTGATGCCTGGAACCATCACCGGATGCGAACCCAGCACGAAAAAACACCCATCGCGCTCTACGAACTTAGCCGCACGGCAGCCATCACGTGCGGCTACTAGCTTGCTCAGCGCCACGACCATCGACAATCCAGCACACGTTCTGTGTGTTTCTCTGGATCTTGCTTTGTCCGTCAAAGGATCCGATGATAAGCCAGTAATTGGGCCATGGTTAGATACACGTAATTTTGCGTGTTTCTGATCGTGCTCATTGCTGAAACTGTTGTTTCTATGCAACAGTACTGGTTCCTGGTAGCTGTTGGGTGAACCACAGAGAAACGGGTGGACGTTCTAAAGAATCAGAACGTCCATTGGCTAGTCTCGCCCTGAAAACTGTAAGGGAAATGTGCAGCCAGATAATAAGTCAAGGGACTTCTTTTGACTTGTTTCCAACATTCACTTAAACAACGGAAATGGGTCAAAGGAACGGGAGTTGGCAATGTGCTGTGTTGTGTTGAGACGCTAGGGGAGACGCATTATGTCACAAGTGTTTCGGTTGCCAGAGTTGCCGGTTTCCATCGGATGCGGATACACCGAAACAGGTGGTCGGCTATTCTGTGGATCCGGATCACAACTCTAAAGGCGTTCTAAGGTTCTTTCTCAAGAACCCTTTCTGGGAAACCCCAGAGAAACGGGTATCTACCGAGACCTACAAAGGAGTACTATCAAGTTCCGTACTTGGAAACAAGGGGAAACTTGAGTTGAAGCAGAAACAGGTCGAACGAGATGCAGTGCCGATCTATCGGTGATCAACACACCCTCTGAATAATACAGGGGTGCTGCTGACGGGCTCCTGCCTCGTAATTGGCAAGGGAACATGGCGTGCTCGCAGTTGGGGACCAATGGGAGGCGACGCTCAGAAGAACAACCGACGGAAACGCGGTTAAAGAGACAGATAAACAGACTTTTGACTCATTGGGATTGTGTTTTGGGCTTTGTAACAGTGTCTTGGCGGTTGTATAAGTATCCGAGGGTGTTTCTACGATGGACACAGCATCTTCCCCCGAACTAGTAGGCTATATGCTTGCGCATTGGGTTGATCTGGGATCCTCGACGAACGCACTCTTATAGAGTAGCACTATTAGTCGAAATCTTAATTGTTTCTGAATCATATATATTCTGGAAACGCACTTGGGCTTTGCCTGGAAACTGTCTGAACTCTGAGAATCTGTTGGACCTGGGACTCTGTTGAAAGAAACATTATTGTTGTTGTTTGCGGAGCAGGTTTCAGAAAGTACCGTCAAGGGGAAACTTTGGAAACATGACTGCTGGCGTTGCTCAGAAAGTACCTCTTTAGGGAAAGCTCTGTGAACGTTCTTGGCCTATAAACTAGGGGCCTTACTTGAGTCTACGGCACTACTTTAAACTTGTTTCTCTGTCGCTTGGACACACACACACACACACTGCGAAGCTATAAATCTATCTTGTTTGGAAACTATGTTTCCACTGTGTCTAGAAACACGTTCTACGCAGTTTGCTCTATTATCTCTTTGAGATACGAAACCTCTCCCTACAACCTTTACAAGGCCCTGTATTAGGGGCTGTAACTCGTCGGGATCTCTGGAAACGTGCATATATTGCCGTTTGATTTGTTTGTTGGTTGTTGGAACAGTCTCTGGACTGTTTCTGTGCCGCTCTCGAGTCAAGTGGGGTTATTTGTGTGTTTCTTATATAGGTTCTGAGCACATCAATCACCGACTCAAAGATTGATTCTCTGGCTCATTCAATCCCCCATTACCGACCGTTGGATATGCTGCGACGTAGATGAATCGACTTCATTGGCATGAAATCCTTGATCCTGCCACCCCACCGGAATCCAAAGCATGCATGTCTGTGTAAAAATTTTGTGGTTCATTACTCTTTGGAATCCCAAACATCCGGGAATCTGTGGTACTGGAATCCTTCTCGGTCGTGCGTGCACTTCGTCGTCCCGACCAACAAAAAAACGCGTCTCATTCAACCTTGGCTTCAGGGTTCTGGTACCTACACATTGGGTGGCTGGAAATAGCTGGAAATTCCTCGTGAATGTTCTGGCTTTTCCTCTCATGTGGACCTCAATTTCTGATGCAATTGGCCTGTGATTCACCCGATATCTGCTCGGCATCTGGGATATTGAGGACTGACACTGACTGATTATTCGGTATGTAGCCGACTAATCAGCCGCCTTGAACACTCTTTTCTGCGCCCACGGCGACCTAAAAAAATCCCTCGGCAGCTAAATCAAACTGGTATTCACTTAGCCTTTTATCCATTGCCTAGGAAGCTATATCTGTGGAGGCATTACAACGATTTTTTCTGTCCTCAAGAGGAACCGATCATTCGAGGCTTTCGAGCGCTCAGCATCACTTCTCCTTTATCACCGATGTGGAGAGAATACCACACAGATCGCAAGAATTCATCTGGCTGTCCGTCTCTCCGAAGCCTTTTAAACTCCTCCCTAGCCATGCCGGCAAGGTCCGCCTGCGCATTTTATTCATAGTCCACTGTGCCGACGTCGCGGCCTCTCGGCATTACGCTTCGACTTCAAATATACTCAAGCATGTGGTTGGGTTCTTTGACGTTCCACAGTTACTGCCACAATCCACTTATTCAAACGAACGGCCCCCTGTGCTCTTGTATGCCATAAGATCGTGTGTTAAACATTTGCCTCATCAGTTCTGCAGCTCTCATGGCACCCGCAATAAGCTGCAATTCCTGCCTGTCACCTAGCATCACCGCAGCCGAGATTGGTGCCATTCCCTCGAATCATATTTCCACAACGATCTCAAAGGACAACCCAGCCTGTGAGTCTTGCAGCTTCCGCGCCTCTAGCGACGTTGAGAAGACCTGGGCGATCAAATTGAAAACCGTTCTCTCAACCAACTCGGGCGAGGCACAATTCAAATGTTGTTCCCACCCCGGGCCTGCTTCGGTTCGATTCCAAGCTCGTCTTGGTGGAATTTTTCTGGATTAACTCCTCTCCCCTTACTATCGATTGACAGTGCACCATATACAAATGACCTTCGACACAGGCAGTCCTTCATTTACCTCGTGAGTCACCACATTCAGTACTGCCCGTGTGCTTAACAAAAGCTCGTAGCGCCGTTCCAGGTCTGGTGTCTTTTCGGGGTCGCCGCATTTCACTGTGGCCGGTGGGACCTTCGCCAACGCCACGGAACCCTATCCCATCATCTCGGCTGTTATTCCGGGTACCAACGTAGGCTTGCGACTTTCGAGTGGTACTAATAGGAGATATAGTTCTACGACGCTCCTTGTGGAGCGAAGCATATCCATGACAGCACATAGGGCAAAGACTGGATGACTACAGCCTTTAGCTAATTATGAGACTCGGTGGGCACGGTTACTGTGCATGTTTTTGATTCAGCCTCTCCAAGCCCGAATATGTGCTAATTGACTTCCACATCGGTTTATTTGTTGCGCGGCCTCGGGGTTAGCAGTTTAATCTCGGCTGGACCGAGCCTCTTGGGCAGACCCGTTTTTGTTAGTAGTCACTGTGTTCACACCCTCCCTGCACAGAGGCTTTGTTCAGGTACCTACACAGACCTCTACAGATCGCTCTGTGTAGGTGGCTGGACAGGCTCTGTGTAGCTCTGTATAGCTCTGGGCAGGTCAGTGTATGTCAGTGCATGTCAGCGTAGGTCAGTGTAGGTCGTGGTAGGTCTGTGTAGTCATCTACACAGGATTAAGATACTGCAACAACAACCACTGCGGATGTTGAGCTTGCAAGAGAAACTCTAGTCTGTGCAGCTCTGTGGATGTACCTACCCTCACTACACTGACATATACCGACTCTGTGTAGTTGTCTACGCTTCGGCTACACCCAGCTACCCGGACACTGTGTGTAGTCGTCTAAACGGGATCTGTGTGGCCGACTAAACATGTCTACGCATATCTAAACTCAACTACCCAAACTGTGTTTAGGCCACCCTTGAACGTAGTGAGTTGATTGCTGGTCTATACGATTATCGCTCTCCAGGAAGGATCCTCGGTCAGTTGTGTTAGTGTGTGGATTTTATAATGGCAGTTTTGGTCCAATTCCGGGAGCAGAATCTGACACACCGTATTAATATCAGGGAAGGCCGTGAGCAGCATGAGTATCAGCCTTAAAAATGAAGTATCTTGGCGGTAGGCAAATATATAAAAGACCAGGCTTGGCAAGGTCACCGCACCCCCATTATGCCGCCACCCAGTGTTACTCAGATCCGGTTGGAAAATATGGCAATATGCTTAAATATGATCACAAATACTTTGCAAATCATCGCAGATAGCATGAAGACTCCCTTCTTAGGCGCTATAATTAACACAACTAATGCTGTCTTGAAGAATATCCAGGTTATCTTGGCTGAAGATGCTCTGAGTGAATGTGAAGCTTACAAACCCTCTAGACTGTTAACAAACACAAAGAGGACTGTGCTGAGCTTCTGGAGCAAATCCACAAATTACTGGATGCAATTATGATTCTTTATATCAAGGCAGATGCAGAACTGGCTATAGAAGTGCTGGATCATGTTGGGAAATTCACCCAGTACTTTTCTGGTTCATTCATAACCTACCACACACTGACAAAGGGTGCCAGGATCCTTCACAAAATCTACACATATGTGGAGGAGGGAAACAGAGTGAAAAGCTTCTTCCACCAGGGTGAACTTGGCACATTACTCAAAGACTGGCAAGCTGGATTACAACAAAGCTTTGACTTCTTTCAGGTCTGTTGTCATTTTCATGTACGACAATTAATATATACATAGTTTTATAGATTGTAGGATCCAGGGCTCTATTAGGTATCACAGAGATGCAGAAGGATGCCCAAAAGAAACATCAAGAAGTGCTTGACATGATTGAGAAACTTTCTGAGGCAACTGCCTCAGAAAGGGCATCCACAGTAAGTAATTCAAATGTGTTTCACTCAAACTACACCTAATGTTGTGCAGTTGGATGACTCCATTTCAAAGCTCCACCTCAATCTCAATGCTGCCGTCAGAGCCCAAGATTTTCCATGGCCGGGAGTCAGAGCTCTCAGACATTCTTCACCTTTTCAATACTGGAATTCCGAGGATCGCAATTTTTGGGTGCAGGTGGTATGGGAAAAACATCCCTGGCACAAGTTCTCTTGCATCACCCAGACATTACAGCCAGATATGCACAGAATAGGTTCTTTGTTGCTTGTGGCTCTGCAATGACTGCACTTGAACTGGTGAACCTGATTGGAGCCCATCTGGGACTAAAGCCGAGCAAAGACCTCACCCAAGCAGTACTGCAGCATTTCTCAAGAAATCCACCAAGTCTCTTGATTCTAGATGAGCTCGAGACCTTGTGGGAGCCAACAAGTTTCTGTGGTGACATTGAAGAATTACTGTCACTGCTCACAAGTGTGGAGGATCTTGCATTGATGGCAAGTTAGATCTACCGTTTCTTTAACGAAATGACGAGGTTTCGTTTGTACGGCTTTGGTTCATCCCCATCGAGCTTATCCCCTTCCACGCATCTCTCTGTTTGTCCTCTTCCATCACCGCGGTGTGACCCAAACTAGAGCTGACAAACACAGCCTTTGAGTTAACAGTCATCCCCATACACCATAGCCTTTCCAACTCTTTCCTTGACATCCGATGCTGCGAAGCTGCGCAACAACTGCGAGCTGCGGCAAAGCTGTTGAATTCAATTTGAATTCAATCCGAATTAGAATAGTCAAGGTGAACTGACGAGTCACGGGTGTTCACAGCCTCGAGGACAATGCCACATCTATGCTTAACACTCCCCAGGATGCCATGTCCACCGCACTGTGGCCACGTCCCGTTTTCTTCCACATGAACGGCGTCGTTTTCGCTACCCCCCTGTTCTTACCCTTTCTCCCCCCATGACAATTCCCGCTCTCGCAACTGTCGGGACATATTTTTCGATAATTTCTCTTGTTTTCTCTCTTGAACCAGCCTGTCAAGCACAACCTTTGCTCTCAGGCTGGATCAATTTTGGCTGAATCAATTCCGTTGCTCCTCGTCACCATTCTTGCCTTCAGCGGCGGGGAAAAATCTGTGTCTTTTATTGCGTGCTCCTCAGATCATCACTTTCTGTCCCTCTCCGGTCTCGTCCCACTGCTCAACCATCAAAGTTCCAACGACAACTAAGCTGTTAATTTAATCTGTGTGGTTGCGAAAACGCAAACACGGCACCCTTCGCTCAACATCTCAAGTGCATTCGAAGTTTACTTTCAATTCATCGACGGAGCTTGGTTCCTCGTTCGATCTACTGTCTAGGCCGTTCATCAGCCTTGGCTCAAATTCCTTTGGTAGTACCGTATGGTTGCTGCTTCTGGATTGCCCTGTTACATTGCTCAACACAGTCTCGCAGGTCTGCTATATTTGTCATACAGCTTACTTCTTATCGCCGGAGCGAAGCGCAGGCACGTCTTGTAGGTTTTGAATAATAATCCCAACTCACTCATAAGAATCACACACTTTCTGGCTTGAAGTTTCAATCCAACATGAAGGAAATGAGCAACAGGAGTTGTGATTCGTGCTTGAGATTCTTCCTTGGCTGTCTGTTCACCAGCCACCATCTCTTTCAGGATGTTTGTTTGGCTAGGAGTTTCAACAGTTTTGGAAAAACAGTGTGAAGGACTTATTATGACTAACCTTTTCCCTCCTTGAGTTGATATACACTGTGCCATTCACTTCCCTTTTGATATGCTTGAGTGGCTCTGTCTGCCACTTCTCAACCAATGTGCATTCACAGAGAATGCACAGTCCATGAAAATGCTCTTGTCACTCTACAGCCGTTTGTTTTGCCTTTGTATATAAGTGAAAAGAGAGAAACAGCTAGTGATGTAAGCATGTGCTTTGAAATAACCAAAAAGGAAACTGCAAAAATCAAAATTTTGAGCCTTGACCCAATTCCAGTCATCGAAGAAATCATTGCATGGTATTCATTTCCTTCGTCATTCCTGCCCCCCTGCATAGCTTCTCCCCATGTGCCTTCAATGTACTCGCTGTCAAACTTCCACTTGAGAGATGGGGCAGGGAGATTATTGACAGTGGATTGGCAGGTGGCAGCAATCATGGACAGGAATTCGGGAAAATCAGTCAATGAATCGAATGGACCGAACTCGGTTGACTGGATGGGAAGCGGTTTTGTTGGGTTCTTGCAGATGTTGAGCAATGCAGGGGGAGGTGTTTCGACATAAACATAGCAAGACATTTCTACAGACTCATTGGTGTTGCCATCGTCATTGTCGGGTACTGATTGCTTCCATTTTTTGGCATACCAGTCTTGGAAACAAACTCGACAGAGGAGTCAGATAGATCAAAAAAAGAAATTGGGGGGAGGCTGATGCTGCGCATGGCATAACTCATACTTTACTTTTTTTGTTTTTTGTTCTCCAGGATGACAGTCAGCCCACTTCTCCTTATGGCATGCAGGCATCAGACAGCTATGGGTAAGGCATAGTGCATACAAATACAGTCAACATCCAAAAAGTAAAGCCAATTTTCTCAAAATTCATGTGTAAAACAATATGTGGGCAGTTCAGGCCTTATCCCTTCGATGAATTTGTAGATAGAGATGTTATGAAGATGCTAATAAGATTTCAAAGGGATCCAGGCAGAACTGAAGGAGTTGTCCTCGCAAACTCACCAAGAGGTTGCCATCACTTTTGATCGCTGAAGGAATACACTCTCTACATTCTTCCTGTTACCCAGTTAGGTAGTTCAAGTCAAAGCTAAGAGGTATATCTAAAGATTCATGGAAGGGATTACAGTCACGGCGAAAAATGATGTCCCTCCCTGATATAGTAACCGCCTGATGTATGGTGTAACTACTGCATCACTGTAATCAATCTCTTTGTTTACGACCATTCAACACGTTCTACAATGCCCCCAACGCGTTCACCTACCTCTCCGCAAGCTAAACACGTTGTAACTACATGTACCCCAACCAAACGAGCAGTTGTGGTCACTCTTCGCGACCAATTCCACTATTCTTTCAAAAAGATGACCGAAATCTCACCTTTTAAACACACCTTGCCTCATCCGAAGACATTGAAGCGGAACTATGAGCAGGTGAAAGAACACAATGGCGACCTCTATTTCAATAACCGGAAGGGCCATGCGGGCCGTCCAAAGGCAATCTCGGATGAGGACCTGGAAGAAGCAGCTCGCCGGATCAACGCCGGGGAATTGATTGACGGGGAGGATGTTCGATGCGAGATGTTACCTGATGTCCCTTCGCGTACGGTGCGCGACACTGCTGACACCATTTTGCTCCCTAATAACACATTATTTCAGGTCTGAGATACACTATCCCGTGCCGGTTTGGATGGACATGTTCAGCGTGTAAAGCCCAACCTGCAGCCTAGCCACATTGAGCAGCGCAAGCAGATGTACAACAAATTTCAGCAATGGACAGACCCCGCAGTTTTCGCTGCACGAGTCCTCATCAACTCAGATGAATCAAAGATTGAGCTCAAAACCGGGACTGGCCGTCATTGGTGTCACCAACGTCGCGGAGAGCACGTTCTCACTATGGAAACTGTCCAGCCTCGCGAGGCCCATGGGGTTAGAGGGATAAAAATCAATGTTTGGGGCGCCATCCACCCCAAGGGTGTCAGCGAGCTGGTGCAGGTTGACGGAAATCTGACTGCTGTGCAGTATGTTGATATCCTCAGTCGTGCATTGGTCCCGCTGTATGACCACTACGAAAATCGGGCAAATACCTTCCTGTACTTCCAACAGGACAACGATTCCAAGCACACATCGCGACTCGCAAAGGCATGGTTCCACAATCAAGGCATCACTGTGTTCCCATGGCCTGCCAAGTCTCCGGACCTGTCTCTGATTGAGAATGCCTGGGCACAGCTGAAGCGGGAAATTCGCATGCATCCATGCTATGCTGATGTCCAGTCTGCGGAAGCGCTCTTCCGATTGGCGCAGGAGATCTGGTCGTCGCCGGAATTCAAGGCATATGCAATCAATTGTTACAATTCTTTTCCCCGTCGTTTGGAGGCACTGAAGGAGAATAATTTTATTTGGATTGACTACTAGTTATATCTTGACCAGCAGATTCAGATCTCATTCAAAGCAAACTACTCATTGACAATATTCTCAAATGCAAAGCAGCACTGAAGTCTACTGCTCTGGCTTACAGTGATGAGCATAAAAGATTGAAGGTACTGATGCCTATCTGAGAATATCTGCAACAGCACCACCCTCCTGGAGATCATCTGATTCAGAAGGTCTTCAAATATTTTGAGGAGATGCTGAAATTTTATAGGGAGTATGGCGAAACCCAGTCAAATTCCAAAACATTTGCCCAAATAAAGTCACATTTCACCAACATCCAGAATGTGCTGCAATGGGGCCTAAAACAGCAGCAACCAATCCTATCAAAAAGCATTTACTGTGTATGCCATCTGAGCCTTTTCAGTGTGGCTGCATGCACACACTGACTCTGTTGAATGGCCAAGTACAAGATATCCTCCCCCAGCTCCATGATCATCGACTCAAAGCTTACTTTATGAATGAATTGTTCAACCGATACCCATCTTACCAAATTTCTGATCCTGAGGCTCTAGCCTTCCAAGCTTTGGAGCACCTCAAGCACTTTGATGATCCAGATCTTAAATGTGTGCTCTCCACTTAAATATTTTCTACAAGAACTGACACAAATACTATTTAGGCAGATTCTATAATGGGATGGCATTTTACTGTCAGGAATTTAAATCTCATCTTGTTGAGGCTGCAAATATGTGCAAAAAAAGTATATCCTTGGCAATTCTTACTGGTAACAGTAAGAGACACAGTCAAGCTTTGCATCACCTTGCATGGATTAACACTCAACTTGGGAAATACTCCGTAGCCCAAATGTATGCATATGAAGCCCAAATGTTGACAAGGGTTTCCGGGGCTTTATACACAGAAGCATTGGTTGTCCTTATACAAGTCCAGTGCTGGCAAGGACTTGGTCACTACAACCAAAGCCTCTCTTTGTGCATTGTGGCAAAGCATCTTCTTGGTCTGTGTGGTATGTCTGATAGCACAATGAATCTTGAGATCATGAGCACTCAGGCTGAGGTCCACAAATGCAAGTCAGAATATAGTGAGACCTGGAAAATTCATACTGAGATGGTTCAGATTTCTGCGGACCGAGAAACTTATTGGCATGCTGGTGCATTGGTGAATCTTGCTGAAGTTGGGGTGTTGATGGGTGTTCCAAAGCACGATGTGCAACGGAATAATGAACTTGCTCAAAAAGAATTTACCACTATGGGTCTCAAGCCACTGATAATCTACTGTGATTGTGTACTTGCAGATCTATATCTGAGGGAACAGGATCTACTGGGAGCAAAGACACTTTTCAAAAGGTTATTGAAATTGACCCCAGAATACAGTGCAATCAAGTGATTCTGTTTTGAACGATTGGGCAATGCCAGCTCCTGGGGTCCAGATGAGGCAGTACCTGGATGGATGAGTATCTTTCTTGTACATTCTCTCAAGTCATGAACCAAGCTCCAGATTTATAAAGCTCTGCAGTTTTTCAGCCAGATGTTCCTCATACACAATGATAAGGACACTGCTATTAGCTTGTCCACTGTTGCCCTTGACGGGTTCACACATATGGATATCCATCGCAGCAGAGCAGAATGTATGCTCAGAATTGGTGACATTTCAAACAGCCACAGTGACCAGTTGAAGACAGTTGAACTTTGGATGACAGCAAGGCCGTTTTTGAAAGGTCATCCCAGGTAAAGGAGGTTCAATGTGTTGATGAAAGGCTTGCTTGTATTAGCAGTGATGTTCTGGAACAGCACAAAGAAAATATCACCTCAATGTCCCCTCCAGCAATCCATGCAACATTGAAGACAAGGAGCAGGTAGAGTTAGCTGATGAACCTCATGAGCAAGTTGTAGTGTGATTGTTTAGAGCTTGTGTCCATGTCCAAATTTGGGGCTACAAAGAAGGTCTGGATAGCCACAGCTTTGTCTTACTTAGTCTGTATTCTGTGAACCTGATTCAAAATTCTATTTATTTATTTAAATTCGGTTGGTCTGGCAGTCCAGTGAGTATCATTCCCAGGTGAATCCATACTGAGAAGGAAGAGAGGTTACATGCCTGAAAAGTCCAGATACTATTCCAGGGCCAGGGTGTTCATCTTTGTGGTAATAGTCCATAGATTTGATGCATTGAATCCGGTCATCAGTGCTGCTAATACTTCTGGCAATTGCACTGCAAGATGTGGCACACCTACATCCTCGTGTGGCCGGTCCGACTGAGGGCCAGACTGCTCCTAGCTTTATTGTAATCTAAATCCCTGCTCTGGATGGCTTTGATAATGACACAAGACCTCCCAACCATACAAGCACTATCGGTGGAGTGTTTCTTTCACTCTGGTCCCTCTACAAGATCCCAATGACTGAAACTGCTGACAGACCTGGTACTGGGGCACCTGGGCATTTATTCAAAATCGTTCAAGTTGCAACGTACTATAATGTGCTACACTACATTACAATGTCATCTCACAAGGGCTAATTCTGGCGTGGGCAGTTAGCTAAGAGGGATATAATGTGTCTCGGACCATTAGAAAGGTGCTGGACAATGATCCTGGTAAAGGGTTGACGTGAGAAGTCGCTAATGGAGCAACCACGGAAAGTGCCCAGCCTGGAAACAGATTAAGGCTACTGCACATCCCTGATTAAAGGTGTATTATGAGGGATTATCTTTCTGAACAAGAGGGCTTACCATTTGACATCACAGGGTATCTTCAGGACTGCCAAGAGAAGGTTGAACTTGGTCAATCTATCAAATTGACTAAGAAACCATACTCAGGTATTGAGAAGCGATGGCTATCGCGGTTTTTAGACAAATCAGTTAAAGGGTTCAAAGAGGAACCAGATTAGGTAGATGGTTACCAAGGCGGGCAACGGTGGGCTGACAAGGAAGTCGGCTAAAATTGGCACATCAAATATATCCCATCATGAGCGTGCTAAGCAATGTAGATCTTGACCCATTGTTAAGCTCGGCTCACCAATGTTCCTTCTAAATCTGTTCAGTTTTTACTAATCTCTTGATACCTGACAGGAGTTCTTCGGCTAGCTACCATACCACTAGTCATATATCCTCAATCCTGTCACGTGTTTGTATCTGTCACGTTTATATTTACATTCCTGTAAAGTATTCAAGTGGATAGTTATGAGAAGGAAAGCCAGTGAATCTCACCCCACCTGTTGGATGCGAAGCTACTAGGCCTCTCGCTTAACCGGTGAAATGGTGCACTTCTTATATGACTAGGAATAGCTAATTGATAGGTATTACAAACAAACACCCAAAACAACCAACTACAACCAATCTACCTCCAAAGATCCAAGTGCTTCTCTTTGTGAGTTTGGGTCCTGGCTTTAGTATGCGACCAGCAGGTTTGAACAAACACAAGTTTGATTTATAGGCTTCTAACAACACACTCTACAACATACTAGCAATATGCAACTGCCAACAACAACACTGCTAGGAGCCTAGGGATGGTCTGGGGGTGTGTTTATATGGGGTGGATACAAGATGGCTGGACCACTAGGTCGAGAACACCAGGGCAGAGGTTTGTAGGTTTGTGAAAATCCTCACCTTAGGCAACCTAAGGACTACTGAGGCTAACTCCAAATGACTTCAAGTCTCAAACGGCAAGACTCTCCTTGACCGCCGACCTATTCCTTAACCAAGAACAGGAACCTTTCCGCTTTTATTGGCACTAGCTCACTATCAGTGTCCAGCTAGTGACCCAACACAATACGACAGAGCTTCTGTCTATATCGGGGTGAAAGCGAAGTAACTGACAAGTTATAGCCAAACTAGAGGTGGGGGCACCTAGTCCGTCGTCTTCTCAGTGGGCTCAAGTCAACACACAATTTACCTAGCAAGTGATCCAACACACTACGACATAGCTTCCATCTTGTCAGGGTGAAGGCAAAGTCACTAGCGCAAACTGCAGCTGGGTCTCAAAGAGAACACCCTTGTTTTATATGTGGAGGTCTAGGACCAACACCACAAAATCCTCAACTTAGTCACTCAATGTTTCCAGGGTCCACAGTCCTCCATCTATGCTGAGCACCCACTTCCATACCAACCGGTGAGGTAGCTGGTGGCCTAGGTCATCTCTACTCTGTCAGAACATCGATCTATTACATCTAGACAACGCAGTGTTGTGACCGACATGAAATGGTCATAGCTTATTGGTCAGGACATCGATCAGACCTCCGGTCATTGGTCCAGTCTGTACGATCGTTCCTAGCTCTGTTCCAATAGCCTGCTTGCTATTCTGTTCACCCTAGCTGCCCAGATCGGGCACTAGCCTTGTGTTGCTTCATCTTTTATGTCGTGGTATGTCTTTGCCAAAGCCCTAGCTGGTCGCTAGTCGGGTTGTTCTGCCTATCACCACCTAGTCACTTATCTAGAGATTAGATAGTGCCACCGGTTTCTGCACTGAGCTTCCTAGCTCAAGGCATTGTCCCCTAGCTGCACCTCCATCATAGATATCTGTCTGCTAGACCCCTGCTAGCTCCTTTGCAAGTCATCTCTGGAGTACTAGAGTCTCCTAGGTCATGTCTTATGAATGTATAGGCAGTGGTTTAATCCCTGGTTGTTTGTACACTCAGCTAGCAGCTAGCGTGTCACACTAGTGTAACCTCGTGCTACAGTCAGCAGTTAGGGCTTGCTCTGACTCTCCTTTATATCACCTAACAAGTGGTCTGCATACTAGCTAGGATGCTAGTATCAACAGAAGTGCTGGTTGCTTCCCGTTGTATAAATACTGGTCATACGAAATCGCAAGAATAGCCCTACATGCTGTGCATTTATGTTACGCTGTTTCAACAGCACTGACAAATATTAACAATCACACCGACAAACAAGATCATACAGACTGACTGACGAGTTTGTAAGTTTCCCAATATCATTCTGATTCCCCTTTGAGATGCTGTTTGATCGAGATTCCCTCAGCTAGTGACAGGCTAATGCTCGTGAAAATCATCTGCCTTTGTTACTCTTGGTTAGTGTTGCCGCAACTTGACTCAAAAGGCCTCCCCAAGTCGACTTGGCGAGGTCGATTTGAGCCAAGTCAAGTCAAGTCACAAGTTGACTCAATTCGCAAACTTGTGAAGTCAACACAAGTCAACTTGAAGTCACTCAAGTAGACTTGAGTTGAGTAGTAAAAGTGAAAATCATAGAAATCCTTTTCCCTTCTATAGAATGAACTGGATCTTGGCCTTTGAGCTTGGTTTGAAAGCTTGGTGACTGTCAGTATGGTAGTGGATCTACTAGTGATCAACACAGCAGAGTGTGCAGATTTTACCAGTCCAGATCAACCCTGCTTCGCTTTCTCATCTATGCCAGCAGTCCACCACAACCACATCTATCCTCTATAATGCACTACCACCCACTAACCAAATGCCGGGGCCTGGAATGACGATGGATTGCACAAAGGACAACTGTGGCATCAACTGGTAAGCAACAGGGGTGGTTTAAGATTAAACCACCACATTGCCAATGTTGTAGGTGGTTTAGACCACCCCACAGGTTAAGTGGTTTAAAAGCGAGAAATGGTTTAAACCACTGTTGACCAGGTTTAACGGTGGTTTAAGCTGGTTCAAACTAAGCTGTGATTTAAACTATCAGGTTTAAACCAGTTTAAGCCAAAAAAAAAAGTGTGTTCAATGAGAAAAATTACCTACAGAAGAAAATAGCTACCAGTTAAGCACTCGAGACAAACCGCCTCCGCCCCTGACCCTTTTTGGGAAGGGCACCGCCCCCTGCCGACGGCTTCCCAGCGGAGCTCCAAACTTGAAGCCAAGCTGAGGCACATGCCAAACAAGTGCAGGCCGCTGTTGTTTGCCGCATCCACGAGCGCCCACGCCTGCTACCACCTCTCGCCAGCTCCCCGCTGCCAGCCTCAAAGAAGCAGCGTCTCGCCGCCACCGCAAGAGCGTCGCCTTTCCAGCACCTCACCCCCGCGAGAGGGAACTCCCATACAAACACAGCAAGAAGCCGCCGCGTTAAGGCATACCACGAGTGCACCCGTGGGTAACTCGGATCCGTGGGAACGAGTACTCATGAAGGAAAAAGCCATACTCAGATCCGTGAGTATAAAACCCACAGATCATATGAGTACTCGTGAGTATTGGAAAACCTGCAGGTACCTGTGAGTACCTGTGGGTTTTGGTTGTATTTTGGTGATTTGGTGGCTCAAACACACCTCATTTATGTTGTAGAGTGGTATTATTGCTCTGAAATCATGGAGGTACCACCTAATTATGCTGTACAGGCAGTAGAAATATATATTAGGCAGTGTTCTGAGTCCAAGTACTTGTGGTTTGCAAAGCTTTTGAACCAAAATTGATACTCGGATCCGTGGGAAACTCACGGCCACAGGTACTCGGATCCGTGAGTATGGATACTCACGAGTTTTCCCACGAGTATACTCATATTGACCCGTGGGTAACTCGCACTCGTGGTATGCCTTACGCCGCGTGTCTCGCCACGCTGACGCCGCTGCCTCCGTCGCCAATGTTCTCCCAAGAAGCACGCAATGAAGTACCTGCCGTCTCCCTCGCCGTTGGGACCTCGCCACCGCCGTCGATGACCACAGCAGAGACCCGGCGTGTCTCGCTCATCTCTTGGGTGCGCCGCTAGCCGTGCACATGACATCGATGATGCCACCCTCGACGGCGCCTCCGACGGCCCGCCCCACATGCCGGGCCGCCACACAGCCTAAATGACACAAGTGTACCTCAGTGCCGTCCTCTAACACAATTTCTCTTTTACGTCCCGCCCAGGTACAAGTAGTATCTTTATATTTACCCTATAGCCTTGTGTCCTATAACCTTGTATTCTATACATCTTGTAGCTTTGTATCTTATGCTGGCCATGTAAACTTATCGTTTTGGTGGACTTGTCGCTTTCAGCCGCATTCGGCACATCACGGCAGGTTTTGCCTTGCTGAAAGCTTGCCGACCAGTGCTTTCCCAATTTGGAAAGCCGGCAGAGGTGGTTTGTAACCAGCTCCAGTTAAGGGTATCAGCCATTTCGGTCATTGGGCAAACTTAAGCAGACACAATTGCAAAGCCAGTGCCTTTCAGCCACCAGCCACCAGATCTGCCCAAAAATCAAGCAAGTGACTAGCCTAAATGGTAAAGAAGCTATAAAAATTACTTACAGGAAAAATAGCTCGCAGTTCTGAGCTGGGTACCAGCCATTTCGGACCTGAGGCAAACTTAAACAAACACAATTGTAAAGCCAGTGCCTTTCAGCCATTGGCCACCAGAACTGCCCAACAATCAAGCAAGTGACTAGCCTAAATGGTAAAGAAGCCATAGAAATTACTTTCAGAAAAAATGGCTGATAGTTCTGAGCTGGGTACCAGCCATTTCAGACATGAGGCAAACTTAAACAAACACAATCGTAAAGCCAGTGCCTTTCTGCCACTGGCCACCAGAACCGCCTAAAAATCAAGCAAGTGACTAGCCTAAATGGTAAAGAAGCCATAGAAATTACTTTCAGAAAAAATGGCTGATAGTTCTGAGCTGGGTACCAGCCATTTCAGACATGAGACAAACTTAAACAAACACAATTGTAAAGCCAGTGCCTTTCAGCCACCGCCCACCAGAACCGCCCAAAAATCAAGTAAGTGACTAGCCTAAATGGTAAAGAAGCCATAGAAATTACTTACAGGAAAAATAGCTCGCAGTTCTGAGCTGGGCACCAGCCATTTCAGACATGAGGCAAACACAATTGTAAAGCCAGTGCCTTTCAGCCACTGGCCACCAGAACTGCCCAGAAATTGAGCAGGTAACCAGCCTAAATGGTAAAGAAGCCATAGAAATGCAACACTTTCTCTCAAGATATGTAGACTGCCAAACATCATGGAAATTGTAGCTATTTATTGACTACATATCAAAGTCAATGAGATCGGGCAGCTCATCAGAGTCAACATCGGAATGCAAATCCCATCCATCGCAGGCGAAACTCACAGGCCCAAGAAAGCGACCAAAACAACTTCTGAGAGACAGTGTTGCAAAATTACAGCCTCGCATGCTGCACTGCAAGCTGATTAGAAGCTCAGCAGTTCCTACTTAAGTGCTTTGGCTGGATGGTTAAATTGATATCAAAATTCAGTACTTACATCCAGACACATGATAGCAGAATTATCAATGAACAGGACCATTTAAAAACAATTGACTTGGCTGACTTGAGTCGACTTGAGTGACTTCAAGTGACTTGACTGTGACCAAGTCAAGTCAAGTCAAGTCAAAACAGATATTAAGTCGACTTAAGAAGTCACGACTCGACTTTACGAGTCGCTTGGTTGTAGCTAATGCTAGATGATTCTCATCCTGTATAATCCTAATCCTGTATAATCCTAATCCCAAATAATCCTGATCCAACAGACGACTCAACTGGGATTGTGAGGGGATATAGCACATAATCCCCGAAATAATCCTTGACAATCCCCTGGACAAATGATCGGCCTTAAGATGACCAGGTATTAGTCCAGAGGATTACGGCACTAAGCCCAGCTATGAGGGCTGATGATTAATCCTTCTAGGTCCAAATGTTGCTCGGTCTAGCCGACATATTGGCAGGGGGATCAGCAGTGCTGCCGTGCCGGTACAGCAATCGAGGGGCAGACAGACATGCATACTGTATAATTTCGTTCAATTCGGCGGTCACGCGTCACGCACTCCCTGTGCCGCGACGAATTTTGGTCTTGGTCACGGGTCACGGCGCCCACTGCCGAATGCAAAATCCGTGACATCCGGCCAAATCCCTCTTGAAGGTGCGAAAAAGGCACAACTTTCGAAAATTTCCTTCGCGAATGCCGAAATTTTGTTGGTGTCACGCCAAATTTTGTTGGTTGCCGAAGTGCCTAATCGGTTTTTTTGGTCACTGGTCACAACCCCTGCTGAATTGAACGAAATTCTACAGTACTTGTCTTCCAAGATGGGGATATGATATGCTAATCAGGCAGACTTCACCGAGTGGCTTGGCCGAATGGCTTGCACCACATAGCGGAGTTTGAAATGGCTGTGGCAGGCGGGTGTGGCATGGCTTGTGGCATGGCGTGGCTTGTGCTCGGCTACGCTATATATTTCACTGTAGGAGGTTCTTCGATTTCTTCATATCTTTTGCCCGCCATCCTCCCTCTCCTTCATGGTCACGTTCACAACATCCTAATTAACGGCCTTGGCTGCTGTGGCTGTTCTTGAGCATTGTTCTTCAGCTCGCTGTCATTGTCCCCAAACAAACCGGCACTTGGCACTTCCAACAACTCGAGACCTGTATAACAACATCAACATGTCAATCAACCCCCGCTGCCGTCGCAGTCACATCGCTCACCCCTGGGTAAGCGTGACGTGACTATGTCATTTGATACTGTCTGGTTCCATCAACTGAGTTCTGGCCCAAAATATACCTACAGGATAAAATAGTGTATGTGAGCGCTTTCAGAAGGCTCCAGGGACTCATTCATCGATCTTTCACTGCACTTTTCGTTGCAAGCCACACGCCGGCCCGGTTTGATGGCATCAGGCAGAATGGCTTAAGCCATGTTCAACTGCTCTCAAAACAAGGTTAGTTGTCTTTAAAATCTTTTCTCGATGGCAGTATGGGCTCATTTAGGGTGCATGGTCATGTTTTTAAGCTTGGGTATATCCCATCACAAGCCGTGCCCCCCCCAGTTTGATGCCATCAGGCAGAATGGCTTGCGCACACCATTTGGTAGGCAGTGGGTGTGGGGTCGAATTCAATGGCACTGAGCATTCTAGCAGTCTTGGTGAGTGTATATATATGACAAGCACCGATTTGATGATGTTTAAAGTTCAACATAAGGAAAAATACACCCACGCCAGACACAAGCCAGCCTTTTGGCAGAATGGCCTGTGACATGTTCAACCGTTCGTTAAGTGCCTGATTTTCGGTCTTCTTGGTTGCAAGCCGTGCCCCACCCAATTTGATGGCATCAGGCCAAATGGCTTGTGCCCGCCGTTTTGATTGAGATGAAGAACAAAGCTTCCTCGCATGTTATCCCCTTGAAATAACCACGTTACCCACTGAACATGTCTATTCCAGCTACTGTCGCGTTTCGACCAAAGGTTCAGGTGACGGGTGACACTGACCTGTGAACTGAACAATTTTGCACTAGGTGACGGTGACATTGCGGTTTTTGGGCCCAAATAGGCCAAAAAATGCCAAAATTTTCGCTCCGGCATCCGCCGGACTGCCATTTATGGTAATTTTCCCGTGATTGCCGAGGAATGAACAATTTGTTCAGTGAACAATTGAGGTGACGGGTGACACCCCGTGAACCTTTGGTCGAAACGCGACAGTATTCTAATCAATGATTGCTCATATATTTGATATTTTTACTCAGGACTCAAGTTTCAACAAAGTCAAGCAAGCACCGTTGAGTGCCACAGATGATGTTCAGAGAAGCTGATGCTTATCTTTATGGTTATAAAAACATATCCTTGTCATAAAAAACAGAGAAACTTGGCTTACTGCACCGGTAACAATCCATGAGTCAGAAATGTGCCAAGTTCAAGACTAGTTTGATGAATATATCTGTATCGCCGACGCCACTGGCAAAAATTGGCATACCAATATATGCTCAACATAGTGGTGGGCCCTCCCGAGCCAGTTGGCTTGCCTTTGGAATGAAATTTGAACTCACATTTACTGGCAGCGATGAGCAGCATTCGGCGGATGCAGATGAATATGTAAGCATTGTGGTACAGCCCTAGGGGAGGACAACAGTGACTGATATATCATAAAAGATTTAGCACTGGAGGCTCCACCAGCGAGCAGAGTGCACAAGCCACTTCTCGATTTTGGCTGATGCCAAGCCGGCAAAATGGCTTGCCAAGCCAACAAATGGCTTGCAAGCCATTCGGCCGGGCGTGGGCGGGTGATGCCAGCCAAATCCACGCCCCATCCCGAAACAAGCCATTTGGCGCGGGCGCAAGCCATTTGGTCAAGCCAAAAATGTCACTCTCGCTAATCAGACGAGGCAGATAGTCATTACACGAAGTAGTAGCCTAAACTCTGTCTAGGGCCAAGACAAACACATACAGAGAGCAGATCAAACTTTCCCAATGAACGTCGCGACGTCGACCACTACTCCGTTCCGGCACTCAGTTAGTCGTAAAACGTGCCTGCAAGTGGAAGAGTTAATGAGGTGACGTGATTCACTTTATCACTGGCCTCAGCGGTACGAAGGATATCCGCAACACACTCGTATGAATTTTCTAGGGCCAAGTCGATTGCCGCCTTTCCATTCTTATCTTGAGCCCACGTCAGTCAAAAAGTTTCAACGTCGAATTACAAAGCGACCGCACCCTGGACTCTCGGATTTGCACCCCGGTCAACCAGAAGCTGCACGACAGACGTGCTTCCGTAGTATGCGGCAGCATGGAGGGCCGTCCCGTACTCTCCACCTTGGTAATATTTGAATCGATTCATGATGGGCACTTTTACATTGATGAGACTGACCCTGAACATTTGGATCCACACCCGCGTTGAGAAGCAAGCCGATGATTTTGACGGCTTCCCGGTCTTGTGAGGCCGCAGCTTGGATCGCGGACCCATATAATCCGCCTGAGGCAGGGTTTACATTTCATTACATGACGAGAAACCGAAAAAGGTACCCTGGATATGTGGATTCGCGTTGTTCTGGAGAAGTAACTTGACGATCGTCAACTGTCCCCGAAAACAGGCTGCCTCGAGCGCTGTCCCGTAGCGGCTATCTCTAACTAGCCGGAATGAGCAAGATCGAGGACACCCCGGAACTGCATGGTCACCTTCAATGTTTGGATTCGCCCCGCGGTCGAGCAGGAGTTTAACCATTGCTAGAGAACATTGATCCGCCGCAATCTGGAGCGCTGTTCCATATTCGCTCCCTACAGACTCGTTTACGAGATTTCGGAGCAGAGACATCATAACTCACCTAGTGCATTGGGATCTGCGTTACGGTCAAGGAGCAGGGCTACAATCTCTCCATTTTTGTGGTATGTTGCGGAATGCAGCGCAGTCCCGTACTTTCCGCCTACAAATAGAAATTGAAGAGCACGGGGATTGCCACGATCAAAAGCACCTATCATGTTGGGGTTCGCATTTGCGTTGAGAAGTAGGTGTACAATATCCAAACGTGGGCGGAATGATGCAACCTGTAATACAGTCTTATGCTCGCCGCATACCGTTGCATCCTCACCGGCTACGAGGGGGATACGAACTGAGGTTCACAGACTGCATCGAGCTGTACCCACCGACAATATTGGGGTCCGCGCCCTTCGTGAGGAGTAAGTTCACGATGTCCCTATGTTTACCGTACACCGCCCCATGGAGAGCGGTCCCATATTTCCCGCCTCGAATTACATGAGCGTGACTAAGGACAAACGAAACTGCATCCATTACCTTGTACGTTTGGATCTGCTTTGCGGGAAAGCAGCTTCTCCACAGTTTCCAAATGCCCGTTGGAAGCGGCATACTGCAGAATGGTCCCATGCTCATCGACTTACGATCAGGTGGGTCAGTTATCCAATGATCAAGTCCAGTCCTTCACCGACATAAAATGTTGGGATCCTGATCCCCCTCTACAATCGACTTCACAATACTCTGCCAACTATGATTCTCCCTAAGAGTGCGTCATCAGAAAAGTCACCGCAGTACAAAACAAGCCACACGTACCAGGTAAAATTATAAATCACGGTTGGACCCTCCCCGCGACCCCCGTCTCCACCATAATTCAGACTGGCTCCACCAGTACCACCTGTGCCTCCTGTGGACGTAGTCAATGATTTTGGCTGGCTTTGCTATCAACAGCCTCCCACCCTGGATTGTATGGTGAAGCGTTATAGGGCGGCTGGAGTCCGGAGCAATGACCAGTGGGGAGCGAGCGGGCATCTGGCGTAACTCTGGATTGTGTCCGATAACGTCGAAAGAGTCATTTATTATTATCACCCAGGATCAAGGGTGCTGTTAGGCTTCGATTTCTCAATGGAAGATGCACGTTGTCGTGACAGTCTGTTTCAGTGAGACAGCCTCATTATTAGCACTCGGCGTCGGCGGTGTCGATTCGATGGTGAGAGTGTTTACGCCGCTATTCACCCTTTATCAAAGAATATACAGCCTTGGTGTTGTATGGAAGCTTCACGGGAGATGAAAGTCTTGAGAAGATTCTACCAACCTGTTTCAATGATACAAGTAATCATCCTATCCTACAGTTACTCGTGAGAAACTACGGCTGTCTGTCCGAAGCCTTTAACGCCCCAGATTTGGTTTGCTGGCCCCGGAAGTGTGGACTCTCACAGCAGGCGTCAATTCGTGCCTTCCTTCACATGGACTTGGCCACTCACCCGTTATTCTATAACGGGACTATAAATTACTCTGGGTGAAATCTTGAGATGGGGACCTCTTGTCATTCTGAGCACCAGGTGTCCGGGGGTGCTGCTTTGATATTTCAGTGGAAGAACGCAAAGGGTAGAGAAGGTTCTACCAGTGAAAGTCTATTTCAGTGACAGCATCGTCTGAGAGCGTCAAGTGACTCATTATTAGCGCTCGGCTTCTCGGCGTCGGCGGTGTTGGTTTGATTTCGATGGAGATTAGTCAAGTTCTCCACCTCATAGTGGAGGGGCTGACCACCAAGACGGTTATATTAGCACGGCCCCAGATGATCGCCGTTTTGGGTGGGCGAAATCAAAACTGTTGAAGTTGAAAACAACACCGCCGACACCGGGAGGCCAACTGCTAATCATCCTTCTGTGTTTGAGTTTGAGACAGTGGTATCGCTGAAACAGAGTGGTACCATCTTCTCAACTCATTTCTTCCTCTTTATAAAATTATCCATTCTGTCCGTCTGAAGCCTTTTTAACTCCGCTTTTAATCTATCATTCCGGCAGCTCCTCGGATCAACGTTCTTATTTTAGTTACATCCAGCAAGTGGGAGCCGGCGCGAAGCGCCGGCGAGCGCTTGTGTCTTTCACACCAAATAAAGCAAAATTTCAATGCCCATGGAAACTCAAATAGATTTCCTAAGAATCTATGTGAAAATCAGTCCTACTGAGATTATGAAACCAAGCTGCATGGAAACTCAAACAGAAAGCGGAAAATTCAATACCAGAATCAGCTATAAAGAAACAAAGCATTTTGATTGCACTGAAAGGGTCTTTGAATCTTCTAAAATCAGTGCGCATTTCAGCAGCGCTGAAATTCTGAGCCATTTTTGCCATTGGCTGGCTTCCTCCAATGGCAAAAATCCCTCAGGATTTCAGCGCGGCTGAAATGCGTGCTGATTTTATGACTTTCAAAGAGCATTTCAATGCCACTGGAGTCCTTTGTTTCAATACAGCTGATGCTCATGCAGATTCTTACTATTTCTCTTTGAGAATCTATGTGCCTTAGTTTCACAATCTCAGTGGCACTGATATGCGAATAGATTCGTCGGAAATCTATTTGAGTTTCCATGGGCATTGAAATTTTGCTTTATTTGGTGTGTTTTCAAGAAGCCTCGATACGACAGCAAAGCTGTCGAATGTTTTGATCACGGGGCGTCGAAATCAAAACAACAGACATAGCTGTATTACCGAACCAAGCTGGTACGATCCTCCCAGCTTAAGTACTTGCCCCCCCCCAACAAGAGGCCCGCCGGCGAAGCGACCCCGCATCCCCCCTCCCCCCCCAAAGCCCCCCAGAACAGATCCCTCCGGCCACAAAAATAACAAACGCCCACGAGGCGCCCGCATGGAGTCGCCTGACTCGATCGAAGTCTATGTGGAAGAGAAAGCAAGAATTGGCGCCTACTGTGGGAGACTCCACAGTTTCGGGGACCGAAGACCAGATCTGGGGCATTAAAATCTTCGGACAGACACCCGTTGTTGGAATTCAAGGCCAGAGACTCCAATATTAGCAGGGAACCCGTTGCAAACGCGCAGGGAATTCTTCGCTATCTACACTACATATATATTACTTTGCTGTAATTAAGGTATGAATTAAGTCTGTCAAGTACAGGAACGGGCACAGGAATGAACGGCGGGGACCTGGTAACAAATTGGGCCACAGAGGCAGTGCGCGCACATAACTCGTCATAAACAAAGAGTAGGATTGGACAGGATGAAGGTTCGATACAATAGAAGAGCATCATATTATTTGATGCACCGCATGGTTGCGCAATAGCCGCGCATGTATAAGTACTTCCTTTGAATCACACCTTCGAGCAGAAATCCTTCGATATCGTCCCTCAGGCTACAGACGCCATGGATGCCCGGATTGAACGTGGGGCCAGGGCGCTGCGGGACGCCGGTGCACGCCTTTCCAAAATTCCGGGCAGTAAGCATTGGCAATCCCCTTGAGCAATATCTGTGACGATCTTGTACCACAGGTGGAAAGGGGCAAAATAAACTCCTGATGTCCAAGTTATTGGCCGTTTTCCAGTCTATTCTCGGCACTATGAGTTTCGACAACGACGAAAATAGTCGAAGAGCCAAAGTATGTCGTTACCACGTGTGCGATGGACCACGACTGACATGTTGAATCTAAGAGTGTTGCAGATAGCTTCATGGTATGGTGGAATCAGGCGCTCCAGCATCATACTCACGGAGGGAACGCACAGGGTGTCATCCAGCTAGAGATCGACAGACGCAGCAACGATGAGGAGATTGTGGCTATCTGCTATTCCATGGTATGTGCCCGCATCCCCCGAGATCCGCGGTGCCCCCTCCCCCCCCCCCTAAGACCCACCGGCAGACCTCAATGGTTTTCGCTTTGCGTGCATTGCCGAATGGGGACCTCTCCGAGCCAGAGTTGGATTCACATTTACGCGACATGAGCTCTGCAATCAGTGATTTTGGTGCGTGCTCTCATGCTTCTGCCTTGATTTGTTCTTCAATTCATGTTCAGGCGAGTTCGTGGACATTTATTACTCCAGATTGGGATCATGGATCGGTACACTCTCGACCTGACTTTTGTTGTTATGAGCTGAAGCGAGTCCCAGTGCGATACAAGCGATCTCCAGAGCTGAAAGAGATGCTAAGCAATTTTTGTGAAAAATTTTGGACCATCGAAGGCGAACTGGGCAGCAATTCGATCGCGGCGCAGTTCGAGACAGGTCAAACTTCCGCGATTCAGACGAGCATTTCGACTCTCATCAATCGCATTGGTGGTGCAAGTTCGGCTGCCCAGAAGCGAGCATTAGAGAAGATCGTACATGGTCGCAATTCTCTGGAGGTGTGTGGCGAGAATTCGCTTTTTAGCATTGACGGACCCCGCAAATACCCAACAGAGCCAGGAAGAGATCCTAGAGGTTGCGAAAGAACTGAACGAATCGGTCACCTCCAGCATAGTGGAGGCGTCGAATGCCGATTTTCACATTCTCCTGGAGGAAAATCGGTTCGTAACTCACAATCATGCCCGGGCGATATTGAGCCCACATGCACATCGCAGCCATCGCTACGAGTTGAAACTTCGTGGCACGACGATGATGCTGGACGAAAGGATGTCTACTGAAAAGATTCTAGAGCGAGTGAGTATACAATACACTGTCGGCGCTTCCAGACCAACTAGGGACTCCAGATGGCTGCAGGCCCACACGATCTAATTGAAGACCCCGATATCAAAAAAATTTGGGAAGGTTGGCATCTACGCTCTCTCATACACACCCGCGCTGAAGGTGGATATCCAGAAGGTCGTTGGCGCGGGGCTGTCAAGTGTCGTGTATTCGCCGACGGTAATGCATAAATCGCTCATCTTTCATGGCATTGATCTTTCCATCCAGCGCTCAGTACCTATTATACGGAAGAGTTTCGTAAGTCCGAGTCTCCTAGAGAGGATGTGTGGACACTCGATGTTTTGAAGAAAGTGCTCTGTAGGTGGTGTGCACCCCCGTGTGAGCATGATCTAACTTATCAGATTACCCTGCGATCGGGGAGGCCATCGACGAGGACGCGAGCGGCTTTATTTCAGTTCACGAGCTGGACCGCTTCCTCAGAAAAAAACCCTCGACAGTGACGACTCCGGTTTGGTTTGCCTTGTGAGTATTGTACTGTACTTCAATGACCGCGTCGGACTTCTGATTCGGTAAAAGTTGGGCGGGAGGGCCTCCAATTATCAACGCCGAGTACGTCTCTAGTTTCAGATCCAACTTGAACGTTAGAATTGCTAACCAGTGATATAAGATACACCCTACTCATTAAAGAGATTGTGTCCAGTATCGAAAAGACACTAGAAGACATCGAACATCCAGACCGTGAATTGGAGGTCAGAATCAAGGGATATCGGGGAACTCTGGATCTTGTCAAGTGCATCGTTGATTGGAATGCGTGGGACGTCGATGAGGGAGACGAAGACATCAGTGAAGCTCTGATTGATTTTGCCCAGCAAATGTCCACCGGCAAGGAGAAGCTGTTCCGCACTAGTCTGGAAGCGCTTGAATATTGTGTGGACGACGGAGCCCTCAGGTACATCACCGGAGACGCAGGCATCCGAATTGAGCAGGTGCGCCCAGACTCGGAAATGCTGCACCTGCGCCTGATGATCGCGATCGTAGAACATCCTCATCCTGTTGTATGTGATACTCTCCAAACACGAGGAGATCATTACGGCAGGGGTAGGGGACCAAACTGGACTCCAACTCGCCTCGAAGTATGCAGAAATGGATCGCACGCTTTCGACCCCAATTTGGGAGTTCCACTGGCGATACAAGTCCCTCGAGCGCAGTTGGCGTTCCCAAAGACTAGACATTGAACTGCAAGTCCGATCCTACGCTGGAGGTCTTTTCAACGGATGGCATCAAGAGGTAAGTCGAACTTGTCTCTGTTGGCATGGGAGGTAACCACCCTCATAGTACACGAAAACATCCAGTATCATCGTCAAGTTGTTAGAGAACTTCGAGGAAGACGAAACCGACGAAGACGCCGATACCATTGAAAAAAAGGTAACATTCGACATTTGAAACGAATCAAACACCATTTAATGTGGTTGGCCAAGGTTGACAAACTATCGGAGCGTATGACAGCATTGGACGGGCGATTGGACAGAATTGAGTCTCTCCTGAAGCAAATCGCCGGTAAAGGAATCGAGGTGACTGAGGACAATCAGCAAAAGCCAACTCGAGGCAGCGGCCCGCCGGAAAATTTTCAACAGCGAGCGCCGGAAGACGACTTGACTTACAACAGCGGTGGCCGCTCTGGTGATGACGGGGGTGACGGAAGCAGGGAGAGAGTTCCAGACGAGGGAAGTAGTGGCCGATCCTGGGATGACGGAAACGGGGAGGGATTCCCAGACGAGGGGAGTGATGGCCAATCCAGGGGGAACGAAAATACGGAGGGATCTCCGGACGAGGGGAATGGCGGCCAATCCCGGGGGGACGAAAACAGGGATCTGGATGACAATCTGGACGAGGATTAATCAGGGTGACTGCGACCCAGGCACAAGCGAAGCAGGAGAAGGGGGACTAGATTTGTGTTTCAAGTATGGGAGTGATACATATACGTGTGACGAAAACGGGGTGGAGAAGCGTGCATATAGCAACTGAGTAAAGAAAATGAAAAACTGAACAAGGGCCGGATACGATCTGTCGGACGCTCCGGGTGCCTTTCTACAATGGAAGGAATCAGAACATGCGGAATGCCGGACGAGAACTCGACTGGCCACACCGCCTCTACAGCAGTAGTCAACGGATACGGCAGCGGCGAGAAACCAGCGACGGCCAGACCGATGGGCAAGCGGGATTACAGCAAAGATTGAAGGCTGGGAAAGATAATCAGCTCATAGGAGGATTCCAGACTTCCGAGTTACGGACCAGAACTGAGACAGCTGGATATCCATGTATGCTTGCATAAACTGAGTGGCGATGCAGAAATGCGGAAGCGGCGAGGTTGGTCGGTGAGGCAGGGCCGGGACCGGCCACTCGAGGAGCAGATACGCTAATGCGCCTGTCAGCATCAGGAAAATACCCCCCCTGGCAATTTGGCGGGTTTGGCGCGAATTTCCCCCAACTTGGCCTTTTTTGGACCAAATTGCCTTGATTGCCTTGATTGGAGTGCTGAACCTTCGCAGGACACCCTCGCACATACACACCCTCTACGGTCCTTCGAGCGGTGCTATTTCCTGCACTCCACGACACTTTTGATTATTTGTAGCTCCGCTTGCCGCCACGCCATAGGCGTATCACCGCAACAGGCTCCGTCGCCAGACGCGACCGCTTCGCATCGCGCTCCGCCTCCTCCACCATCCTGTCATGCATATCCTTCCTCTTTTCCCCTGATGTGCTTCCCGTCCCGACAACCTCCTGGTCCCGCAGTGCGCCGCCTACACACGCCGCTAGCCGGTCCTCCCACAGTGCGCTGCCTACATGTGCCGCTAGCCGGTCCTCCTGCGGTGTGCCGCCTACACGCACTGCCAGCCGGTCCTCCTGTGGTGCGCTGCCTACACGCATCGCCAGCCGGTCCTCCCGCTTGCCCTCGGTATGGCCACCATCAGGTGCAGTGTGCATCGCAGGGCCGCGCAGAGGCGACCGTTTGGCCTGCTCTGATGCCACGACTCGTAACACCTGTCATATTGGCGATCACAGGGATTGTAGCGGGGATTGTAGTGGGAGTCGTAGCTGGGGGCGTAGCGGGGCTCGTAGTGCGGGTCGTAGCCCGAGTCATGGTGCAAGTCGTAGCGTGGGTCATAGCGCGGGGTGTAGCACAGGTTGTAGCGCGACTCGTAGCTGTTCACGCACTGGGGGCCTTCGTCCTGGTACTGGTGTGGAGGCACATCAGGCACATGCGAGCATTGGCAGGACAACTCAGTGCATGTAGGTGGAGAGCAGCGGGGTGGGGAGTTGGTGCGAGTAGATGTATGGTCGCAAACTCACGCACTGTCGGGGTCGTCCCGAGGGCGGGGGTATCCTTGGTCAGGCGCACGCAAGCATTGGTGGGATGACTCAGCACATGCAGGTGGAGAGCAGCGGGGTGGGGAGTTGGTGCGAGTAGGTGTACGGTCGTGAACCCACGCGCTGCCGGGCTGGTCCTGAGGGCAGGGGTATCCTCGGTTGTCGGTGTCAAAGGTGAGTCGCCGGGGGGGTGGGAGCTTGTCCCAGGTCTTCGATGCTGTCGCCTTCATCACCTTCTTCTGCACCTTCTCCACTGCCTTCCCGGCCTTCTTTGCCTCCGTGTTCACCTGCTTGTGCCACATATCGCTGTCCTTCACCCACACACCCCTTTGCATTCTGGACCACCACCACTTCGCCTTGTTCCTCCAGTGGGCAATCCATTTTGGCTAACGCACAATATAATCAGCGGATTTCAGAGGCCCAGTTTCGAAACATGACCACGAACCTTCACTCCAGAACTCAAATGCATAACACCTGTCATCTCCCCAGTCCTGTTCCCCTCCACAAGCTTTCCCAAGAACTTGTTGAAAAGCGATGCCTTGATTTTCTTGGGGCTGAATTTTCTTGCCCTGATAATCATGTCTGCTTCCTCCAGCACAGCGGGATAACAGACAATGTGAAACCTGCCCTCACGCGCTCGGTCAATGAACTTGTTGTTCCACGCCATCTTGACTTTGCGGGTGTCTTTCTCCACCTTGGTTAGTGTCCCAGTCGAATCACAGGCCGCCCCTGCAATACATTAGCAACACAAACATAACAAGTCAGGCCCTTCACTTACACAGTTGCATCGATACAATCTTCGTGAAGTTATGGAGTTGCGCACCGTGTTTCGGCACGCCCATGGCATCATCGGTGTCATGAATCACCCTGACTCGGCATCGCAGATATCCTTTTTCTGATTCTACCACATTCCTTTTTGGGAATAACCCGTCCTTGATCGGGTTATTCCCCGGCCCACAACACTCACTCGACCCTCAGGGACATGAACATCCCTGCAGACATGGATTCCTCACCACTTTACCACCCGGGTTCTTATCGCAGTAACCCGGGACTCTATACGACGATGGCATGACGCCATACACATGCAACCCGGGTTCTGTGCACTAGCAACCCGGACTCCTTTATGCCGATGACCATATCCAATGGGTCATGACTACACTCCTTTATGTTGGTGGATATTCACTCCTGATATCCCTGCCAAGACAACTACACTCCTGAATGGCGACAGGTGTCCCCTGGGTGCCACCTGTTGACTCCTTTATGCTCATGACTCCTTGGTGGCCCTAGATGCTGTGGTGATAACACATAGGGACTAGGAGCATCAGCATTAATGTTCCTTAATGCTGGATACAGTAACCAATTGCGATCGTATTTAATTTATATAGAAAGGTATATAAACTCGGTGGAATCTCCCCTGTACAGTAGATTCTACCTTGTCTATACTCAGGCCTTACTTTGGCTGGATTGCTTGGTTCTTGAACTTGAGCCTGTAGCGCTCTTGTTCTCATCTCGTTGTTCTGGTCTTGCCTTCGCTCCCCTTTCAGTCGACAACACCAGAACTCCTACTCTCTGTGTCTTGCCTTGGGATATCGACCTAGCAGTGTTGGATCTGGCCCATTAGGTAGCGGCAAGGAGAGACGCTTACCTACCAAGGGGAAGAGATCATCACACTAGTTCCCTGGCAGGGTTGTACAGAGACAGGTTCGCCTGAAGTTCCCCTCAGGCACCCCTCGGTCTTGGATCCAGTTGGAACCCCTGTTTGGAGTACCCCTGAGTCGGGTTCCTCCTCTTGGGTTCTTGGGATGCAACCCCAACCCCCTATCCAGAACCCGAAGCCCCTATTTGAGCCACCTGGAGCGGGTTCCTCTCACTAGGGTCTGGTGCATAATTGCAGTATTCTCGCTGCAATATCTTCGGGTTCTTCTGCATGGGTTGCTCACCGCCTATGGATGCTGGCCTGGTTGGCCACATCCTCCTCTTGGATCCTCGACGCACGGTCATGCGCTATTCGAGCGGTGACAGATTCTCTCTCAACACCTAGGGATGGCTGCTGTTGTGTCTGGTGTGGATGTGGTCCAGCTGACCTAAGGGCCGTTGCTGACAGTCGGAGTCTGGGACATTAACTAGATGGACACCAGTGCCCCGCTCGCGTTTTTTCTTTGCGATGTTCCTGTAATTATGCTTAGTGTCGTCTCCTTCCTGTATGCAGCCTGCAAACTTACCCGAATTCTAGCTCTTGGGTCCGGATCTCCTGTTCAATGTGAGTCATTGTTTGCGCCCTCATTTCTTTATAAAGTTGTTGCCGGCACCGAAGATGAAACTAGCCCGGGCGTGGGGGTCGATTACATAGCCCCTGTGACGGTACATACTTACACCATGGACGCGGCTAGTGCTACTATTTCTTGATACTGTAATATAGAACTTGTACCCATAGTAGACTATCGGCCTATTGTTCTGCGATCATACATTACATAATTGATTACTCTTTTACTTGCTTCCTCTATGTGGACGATAGAAGACTAGGTGCTCAACACCCCCGGACCCGCTGGATAGCTGAGCACCTGTATAACTGCTCTCGCCGCGCCTCAAGATACTACTTCAATGGAGCTCTGGTCTCGGGTGACAAGACCGTTAGCTGAAGTGTTACAACAGCGGGGAGGGCCTGAGTCGGCACCTCCTGTCAATCTAGCTGCACCGGACTCGACGTCCATGTGCGCTCATCTCCAGCCTGGCGAGGCCTAAAAGACCCGCATCACAATGGAGCGCACCGCGAGGGCTTCACCAGGGCTGGAGAAGGGAGGGCAGGCAGAAGCACTCAGCTCTATGGAGAGTGAGCTGCTGGCTGTCCCGCTCTAGCGGATGGGGAGGCGACGGAACCCTTGGCTTTCCTCCAGTGCGCTAGACACGCTGAAGAACGCTGAAGGGTATCGCTTAGCCCATTAAGAACGAGGCATCTGGGAAGCGCTCAACCGAAGGGTGAGTGCTGAGATGTCTCGACCCCCCTCCGCACATTGCAAGACTCACCACAGTGCTTGTGGAAGACCTGTGGATGGGTCCTGCCGTGGACGAGAGCGTGGCACAGAGTATACCGACTTATACTTCTGTGTGGGAGCCCGCACCGCCTATAGGTGTTGATGATCCTTTGTTTATGTTTTGATCAGAAGCTCCACTGCCAAGATCTGAGTGTGAGATGCCGGACAGTTTCCCAGCCCTCCTCGGCATCTATCCCCAAATCGGAGGAAGCAGATATTTTTCTTTTATGTCTAGCAACAAGACGTACGTTGCGGTTCAAGAGATGATAAGGGTATAACCTTACTCTGAACGTGCTGCGAGACCAATTTTTGTTATTTCTCTTATTCCAACGGAGGTCTTGTAGCTAGAAACCAGTGTCAAAGTTCGGCAGCCAAGGTTTGATGTGTCGGGGTCGGTGACCGTCCCGAATTGAGCTGCAAAATCACCGCCATCAGGGTGACACAAACGCGTGACTAATGTGTGACTGGACGCGCACAAAATTTGCTGCGGCCGTTCTAATTGACTTTTGGACGCGTCCTTCGCGCAGAGTACGTGTACAAAGAAGGTATGTTGCTCATAGATTGTGCCAGAGCAGTCAAAGTGAAAGAAATGAATTTATTTGAGACAGGAACAACACATCTGCCAAAAATCATCCACTACCCGCTTTGCCTCTCCAACGATGGCGGGGGGAACGAAACAGGCCTCAATCAAACATCCAAAACGGCGTTCCGCGGCCCAACAGGCCCAAATCGCATCACTGGCAGCGAAACGAGCCAACAAGGAAAACATTCCTCTCCCCAAGGAGGTACCGAAGCCGGCGCCGCGCGAGACCAAAAACTACAAGAAGGAGTTCGCCAACTCACAGCGAAAGGCTCGCCATATGCGAGAAAAGGACATAAAGCTCCAGACAAAGGTCTCGGATCTTGCTATGCAGCTAAAGGCCGAAAAGAAGGAGCGGGAGATCTGTGTGCGCAAATTGGCAATTGCTTCGAAGCGGACGGCAGATCTAGCCGCTGAGCGCGACCGGCAGCTTTTAGCCCTGCAACAGAGTGTCTTATATTTGCAGAAGGTGGCTGTCGATGTCCGCAAGGAGAACCGCGCGCTTGCAAAGCGTGTTCATCGCTCATCCGGGGTTTTGCAGAGGACAATTGCACGAATGAAGGAGCGGCCGGTTGTGTCAAAACTTACCAAGAAGGGCATGTACACCATTCAGGCACGCCAAATGGCGCGCCTTATGGTTGGTGCTGGGCGCGCGCGGGCCAAGGTTGGCCCTTTGATGATGAAAATCGGGTCAATTTTTGGTGTCAAAATACAAGGAGGCCGTACTATGAGCGAACGGACAGTCGGCCGAGCTGTCCTCGAAGGCGGGATCGCTGCCAGAATGCAGTTAACATATGAACTGTCCCTTAACGAAGGTACGTACTATGTTAGTCTGGGCTATATTTTCTCCAAGACCAAATCTCGGTGGATCTAGGTGTCACAATCAGTGCTGACAGTACGTCCAATCGCGGAAATAATTACGAAGCCTCGAAATTCCAGCACCGAGTCCCCGATTACAACAAGAACCCATTGCATATTGATCCGGCGTCGACACCGCGCATTCGTGCCGCTGGCGTTGAATCTACACTCGATCACAGCAGCCAGGCTGCAGTGGCGGGATGGAGGCACCGCATCGACGCCAATGCAACGGTTTACAACAAAAGTCCTCTGGCGCAACGACTGGGGAAGAATTTCACGTTCCGCCAGTTTTTGCGGATACTGAAGGGCATGAATGGTGATCATGCCTCTGTCGAACAGTCAACAGCTCGCGGAATGGGCACCCTGAAGCACGAGGAAGCAGTAAAAGAGCTCGGAGAGGATGGACTTGCCGCAAAATCAATCAACGACCTTGTCTTCTACCTGCAGGGCTGGAACGCGAAAAAAATTGCGGCTGTCGGGGGGATTGCTGCGTGGGAAGCGTTGTCGGCGCAGGAACAGGCCAAGCGAGATAAACAGCTCATGGCTGACATCGTGGAAGCGGTGGGAAAGGAGGAATATGATGCACTCCCACCGGAAGAGAAAAGACAGCTCGACCTATTTTTTTGGGCCGGATGTTGCATGCACAAAGACCAGAACAGTTTCGGTGGCGGAAACACGGAGATGGGGGGGCGAATGGGATCATCGCGGTATCCCTGGGCCGATTCTGCTGTGCAACAAGGCAAATAGTGTAGCACTCCAGCGCGTACTCGAGCCAGGTGCCAAAATCTCGGGTTTGCTCACAGAGCTTGAGCAAAAAGCTCTGGAGGACTCAACTCGGGGCGGAGTAAAACTGTGCGCAATTGCTGGCGCTATCCTGAACAACAAGGATGATAAAAAAGGACAAGGGGACAAGCACACCGAGTTCATGACCTACCGACTCGGGCAGTACCACCTTCGGTTTCCGGACACCAATAATACTCGCTTTGGAAGCCATGGGCTCGCCGCCGCGGAGCTCATTAAATACCTGGATCAATACCGCGAGCTCATGGAGGTAATTGAGTACTCGAAGACACACCCAGGTCTCACCAACATCGAAAAGAATGTGCGCGATGGCCTTGATGATCCAGCGACTCTCACAGAGCTCTGCGCCATGGTCCTGTATCAGCAAATCATTACCCATCCTTATATGCGAGTCGTTCGGGGGCCTGGAGCCGAGGCAACAAATGCATTGGACCTGGGTCCCCTCCACGTCGACGTGCGAGAACACATCGAAGGCATCATTGAGAACCCCGATCCCATCATCTCACCCGACATCTCGCATGTCACAGCTTCTCGATGGGCAGCAATGGAAAGACCCAGCGGCAATTGAGGCTAGTGCTGGCCAAAATATGATATGAATACAAATTTACTGTATCATATTCATATCTGTATCGTATTCACCTGCAAGGGCTCGTATCGTATTTGTACTCACCAGCATGAGTACAAATACAATATAATATGAATACAATATGGATATATTCAAATATATTCCGCCACTCAACTTTGGGCAATGAAGACCCACCCAACTGTGCTGAACTATGTTCTGGATATCCTAACACATGTTATATTGCATTTTCTTTGGATATTTCATATCTGAATGTGTCTGGAGTGAACACTTTGCAGACAAGAAGTTTCACGTCAACATCACTAAATTTTTGATGCTGCCAACGGAGGCGGAGATGTTCGGCAGGTGGCAGATTCCGTGCCTGGGGGGTTGCCCTCGGCACATGTATCACTTTGACAGGTCGGCTGGTGAATTCTGATGTTCCGACTTGTGCCGGGTGATACCCGTAGCAGCAAAGCCAACAACTTTTCGTATTCAGATATATTTGAATATGCTTGGACCTGTATCATAATATATTCATATTTTATCGTATTCATATTCTGGTGTATTCATATTCAGCGGAAGTCTCTCAAGCCGTATTGTATTCATGCGTATTTGAATATATTCAAAATTAATTTTTTCGTATCGTATTTTTGGCCAGCACTAATTGAGGCAGTTGTACGGCTCATGCCAGAGCTCCCACACCTCAAAGAAATTACCATCGCATTTTTCCGTGGTGCGCTGGCAACCTGGATTCGGTTCTCTTCGGAGTTTGCACCAGGAGGTTTGATTGACGAGGCATCTGCCGGCGAGCGACAACTCGCGTGGATGCCGGCAACAAACGATGCAAACGAAGGCTCCCTCGGACAGATGCGGGTGATCCTCCGCAACCATCCCACCCTCACGCTGCACCAGTTCAATGCAATGGTGATGTACAATCAAAATAATACCCAGGACTTCATGGATGCGCTCTTTGAAGTCCCGGACCATTTGTACATCATGCGACTGGCCCGGAAGGAGGACGCGAGTGGGATCGAGCGCAAAAGGAAAGCAGAGCTCGCCGAGTTCCGTATCAGACTTGCAACGATGCGGAAGGAGAAGGAGATTGCCAAGCGCCAGAAGGAAATTGATGATCTTCGCGAGCTCGTGAAAGTCGTCCTCGTTTCGTCCATTGCTGAAATTTACGACACAGCCCGGGAGAAGAACCTCACAGTGAAGAAGCTCAATCAGCAGTTGGATGCCTTCCGTCTGCGACGAGTCCCGGATATCAGACCAAATAGCACGTATCCTCGAAAGGCTGATAAGCAGAAAGCACTCGAAGCAGCCCTGGTGAAGTATCAACTCAACCCAGAGCTATATCCAGTCCCACATGAGGTAATTCTCAAGATATCTGGGGCCATCCGACCCATTACACAGGTTGTTGAGGACTGGGTAGAGAAAGAGGATGTCGAAATGGAGGATTAAACATGTATTTTATGATATTGATACTAGTACAAGTTGCTATTCAAAGTTGAAGAGGTATTGTCGGCTCAGAAAGTCCTCCCGAGGCGGCGTTGAGATGTTGGCGTGTGGAAGTCGAGCTCGGCGCATTTGAGTGTGGCAGTGCAATGGCTGTGTTGGCCATCAATTTAACCGCTGGTGCCAGCTCCCATTCTGTGTCAAACTCGCTGATCGGCTCCGAGGGCCGATCACGTGGTTGATCTACTATTCCTCTTCTCTCTAAGTCCTGTTCCACTCACTCAGGAGCGCGAGGAGCGGGACTTCGACTTTGCTGCGCCGTGCAGGGCAAGGGCGCGCGTGGGATACCGCGTGGAGCTATACGAAGGGGGAGAGCGGATACCAAGGAGACGTAGCTGATGTCCCAGGGACGGGAGGGGTGAGCACATATATTGTCGCTCCTCTATTCCTCCTCTTGTTCGTTCCCTCCCCTGGAATGTCGCAAGGTCGCAAAACCTCTAGGGGACCCTTCGACCTGGTCTTCAATCACCAGAACCCAAACCCTGTTATTGACTGAGCATCATCGACCCGACAAGCGAGTTGAATGCAGAGAACGTCAACAGGAGGGGCCCCCTCTGCTCCCTCCTCTACCTCTAGCTTCTCTCCTCGTCATGGTGCGCCGGGGAACTCAAAGGGACCTGTGGACAAGTTCAAGAATTCGGGTCCATCCCCCGCTAAACCCGTACCTCCTTGAGCGGCCATGCTCGGACCTACAACCGCACAAGTAGGTCTCCTAAACTCTACCGCGATGCCCACCACCAAAGACACCAAGACTCCCGCACCCAAGGCTCCCACACCCAAGGTGACTCCCTTTGGCAGTGCTGCTCCGCGTATACCTTCGCATATGACCGAAGAAGGGAGATGGGGCCCATCTTCTTCAGGAGGATCGCAAACGGGAGCTAGAGGATTGCCTGAGCGCGCTTCGCCTAAAGCAGTGCCAGGTTTGATTCCTTCAGCGCCGGCGAGTGGAAATGCTGCTCTCCCCGAGAGGAGCGCGCTGATAAGCAGGCTATCTGGCCGTGCCTGGAATTTTGCTTATGTTGGGATTCCTGTGCAATACCAGGTTAGATGTACATCTCCAGGATTAACATGAGTCCCAAATGGTTAATCAGGCACATCCTGCATGAGGGCTTAATCAGCCTGCCCGAGAGAACATTAATCAGAACCTCCCATACTGATTAAGGCTCGATTCAATGGGTTTAATAAAAGAGTCCTTATAATCGCTTGATTAAGGCTCTGTGGGGCCGACAAATATCAGGGAACTTAAACATCCACTCTGAAGAACAAGTGTCTATCAGCAGAGATAGATCTGTGGGATTTAATCACCTTGTTGTGGTTGATTTGGACTATTCTGGGGACGTGTCTGGACACATGATAATCACCGATCAATGTTGCTATCCCAATATGGGTTCTTGACCTGGGCAAGGCTTCATCGGTGTATATCTCAACAACTACTGGGCGGTTCAGGGAGATTAGGGTATCTACAGAAAGCTGATACCCAATGTTCCTTGAATCTGAGGGTGTTAATCAAGGGACTTTAACCATTAAACTGGTTCAGCTCTGTTACCATCCCAAATTGGGTTCTTGGCTTGATCAGGAATTGACGAGGTTATATCTTGGGAACCACTTGGCGGATTAGGGAGTTCTGGGTGTCTACAGAAATGGGAGACTCAGCGCTTTCTGAATCCAATGGTCCGAAGGGCAGGACAACACTATTTGGCTTGGAAGTTCAATCGAGTCAGACAACCGATCGGAAACAAGGAGTTGAATGGCAGATCTTTAGCTTACTCAGGTAGTGTAATTAGAGTAGTGTAAGCGTAAATGTACAGTATATAAGGAGGGCAGTTCTAGCATGGACGCACTACTGCAGTGGTGGTGGCGCAGGTGCTAGATCCTAGTCTCATAAAGAGACTTGGATCTAGTGTTTGTGGCACTAACATTGGGGTGGCACAGGAGCTAGGTCCTGGTCTCAATTAAGAGACTTGGATCTAGGGCTTGTGTTACAACAGGTAGTCCGCGCTTGTGATCCTGGACTGGTTCTATTAAGAGCTTTGCTTCGTTTGCACAATGTGATTAATATGTCTTGCCTTTGGTGGAAGTAAAACACATAATTCGGGATCGTGATTAAGATGTGTGAAGGGATTTGGGATTTGGATTGAGAACACGGCACCACTACAGCAGCCTTGGAAGGCTTATTATTTGGGATTATGGGATACGGTCGAAAGGGACCTTAAACAATCAGCAGCCTTGGAAGGCTTATATTTGGGATTGGTTTTAGATTGGTGTTGGATTGATGCACTCGGTTGGCTATGCCAAGAGAGGGTCTTAATCCCACCACAACAGTCTTGCATGCCATTAGTCAAGTGCTCTCGTTCTGAGCGCTTGATTAAGGGCTTCAACCAGTTGAACTGAAGTATCTGTGTCCCTTTTCTACTCCTTCACAATCTTGTGAAGAAGTCTAAAATGCATGAATACTCGTCGGCACGTCTAAGCTTGTGCAACCAGGGGGAACAAGGATGTGGATTCGGTTAGTGGTTGTGGCTTGTACTGCTGCATTCCACTCGTTGGTCCATGTTATCAGTAGTACTCCAGCTGTAGACGGACCGAGGCAAAGCCTTTCAGCGCCTACTTCGCTGGTGCCTTCTCCAAAGCTGCCCCCTCCTATGTCGTCGACCGAACCATTGGAGGAATCCGATCTTGGCCCATTCATTACCGGGAATGGGACCAAGGTAGAGGGTGAGGAGGAAGGCGAGAGCATCACCGCCACCCTCAAGTCGAAATCCTCCTCTGAGATTCGGGTTTTCTGCGGATTGGGACAATCAATTGAGGTCTACTGAGAGCCATTGATGACTTCCGTAGCCCGCTATCACGAAGCATATTTTCCGGAGGATCCTGAGCAGGAAGACTCTCTGACGGAATTCGGCGCCATTGGCAGGGAGATCCCGAATGTGGACCCTGCCAAAACGGCTGCTCTATGGGATGCCTTAATCCGCTACGACAAGCCCCATCGACAGTTCTAATGGGAATTCTTGGGGCAGCTCATCCAAGAGGTAGCGCAACTTGATGCGGAGACTGTCCCCTGCTTCTTCTTCACCGATCCCACTTTGTTGAAACAGTTCATTTGCCTGAGTCTAGATCCTCTCAGCCGCACCGCACACGCCGTAGTCGCAGTTCAGCAGATCTTGGAGGCTCTGACGGTCTTCCTAGGAAAAGACCCCTGCTCGAGTTTCTCGCTGGACCCCGACTTCGGCCTATTGGGACTACTAGAACACAGCGCTCTTGAAGTCGAACTGTGATTCACATTTTCGTGCCTACAGCGGCGCCTGTTCAACGGGAACAAGCACATCCTCACCTGTCTCCAACGAATCCGCCACCTCCGGGCTGGGTAAGTAAACCGAGAGAAGATCTGAGCGGAGGGAACAGGAGTGGAGGCAGACCTGGCAGCAGCGACGGTACTGGAGGTGGAGGTGGTGGCGGAGGAGGAGGCGGAGGAAGGGGAGATCCAGCTGCTCTGGGACATGACCCGTGAGCACTGCACAGTGGCAACTGAACAGCAAGCTCAACATATCTGTGGGTACCGTCCTGGAATGGGAAGGGGGAGACCATCATTCCCTATGTCATCGCCATGTCCTCTCTGGCCATGCTTAGCCCACTATTGGAACACCAATTAGGGCAGATGGCTCCTTACCGTTTCACCGATCGCACTCTGAAATGGTGGACGTCACTGCCTGGATCAGTGCGCCGGGAGTTTAGCCAGGATTGGCCCCATCTTCTCGACAACCTGCGCCGCACCTACCTTACGGATCAATGGGTGCAGGATCGCAACAAGGAGTTTGAGAAGATGAAGTTCCAGCAGCGAGGACATGAATCGGAGGACCCTAGCACACCAGACACCCTGCTGTGGTGCCGCTTCGCAGATAGATGGCCGGGTGGATAGAGAAAAAAGAAATTGTAAGTTCGAGTTCGTTTGCTTGATTCCACCTCCGTAAAATCCCGTAATAAGTACTAAGTCCCAGTGCCCAAGCACCCGAACAATGCCTTTTGGACACCATGTTCTAGGCCCGGACGACTCAGTCTGCGAGTGAGCTTTCCCTGATGTTACAGTATGTACCACATCGCAGCCGAATCCGAAGCCGTCGAAGACAGTCTCTGGTCAGAATGTATCCAAGTTTTGTCATATTCTTGTGACATTAGGTAAAACCTTGCCGGATAGCGCAGCTGACAGTAGTCTTGCGCTGCGCGGAGGAGAAGCCTGAGTCGAGAGAACAAAAACAAGACGTCAGCTCATCGAACTCCTGCAAAGACAGAGGGAGAGGAGAAAAGAATGGGACTTGTGGAGAAATGCGGGAAGAAAACGTGGTGGACTGCTCGAGGTGCGGACACCTGGACGGACAACACCGCCCATGATCCAGCCGAAGCGAAGGTGGCTGCGAGCACAGGGGATGATATATAGGAGGCAAGGAAAGAGACACCCTCGCACAGCAAAAAAAAAGCAAGAAAGTACACGTGTAGACATCGATCAATGAGCAGAAGGGAAGCCGTACATCGCCCGCACGTCGTATGGACGAGGGCACGCACAAAGGACAGAACGAATGCGCTTGATTGCACAAAGGAGCTACTCGGAATCCAATTCGAACCCTCCCACAAACTCGGAAGGTCGACCTCACAAAACACCAAAGCATCGCAGACCCAAATAAGAAGCGAGAGAAAAACTTACCACTCCGCTCACAACACAGACAACTTAAGTGCTTCCTCCTGTGATACATTGCGCGCCCAGCGTCGGGTGTATTTCCGGAACAACCAGAGGGCGAAGTGATTGTCGAGCGTGCCGAAGGCGAGGGTAGAGCGCGAGGAGGGCAAGCGCGCTGTGGTTGTGAATCTGCATATGAGTGAGAGAAGTGAAGAGAGCAGGAGGGGAGCAAATAAAGCGGAGATGAAGACGACCCAAAAGCAGCGAAGTAGAGGTGCAGGGAAGGGAGAGAGTGGGGGAGAGATGAAGGCGTAGGTGCAGGCGAGGCGTTAGGGCATTGGCACGAAAAATACGAGAGAAGGTAGTGATAGAAAGGGAGAAGAGAGAAGGGCAAACCGGAGAGGTCCATAGGGAAAGGGAAGCGGATGGAAATGCGGCGAAGCTGGCATGGAAGAAAAAGAAGAACAGAATGGAAGGAACAGATGGTAGGAAGGACGGTGCAAAGGGGATGACAGTGAACGATAGGAAGAAGAAATGAAGGGACAGCACTCACGAGCCGAACAAGAACCATACCACGCCGCCGAGGGTGGCATCTTTCCATCTTCGCTTGGCGGGCACACAGCCTAGTCGCCCAAAAAGTCATCGGTATCAAGCCCACAATCACAGAAGAAGAGGGAGCGAAGAATCGGCCGTCCGCCACTCACACACCCACGCACATCTCGCCTCGTCGTCCGCCGACGGGAGCTGCGCCGTGCCGGGAACAGAGGGTTTACAGATGAACTCGACCTCTGTCAACCCGCGTGTCGATCTCGCGCCCTTTTGAGTCGCGGCCGGAGGCCAGGGTGAGGTGCGGGGAACTGGGCGGAGCGGGAGAGGGAGGAGAGGAAGGAGAGTTGTGTGATCTTTGGCTTGGGGATGGAAAGTCAGCCTCGACTCAAGGTAGGGGAAGGTGTCGGAGTCTCAGAAGAAAGACTGGAGAAGAAAGAATGGGGGAGAAACAACGATAGGTGGCATGGGATCTAACGCTAACGGGGGGTAGCAAAGAGAGGAGGAGGCGCACGTACCTCATCGAGAAGTCGCCATGGTCCCTGTGCGCGAAGCTGTCCACGAGCTCCGAGTCCTTATTCCGAAGCCCCCCGTATCATGTGCCATGCTCCTGCGCGCGCGCAGCGCCAGCTCGGGCTTTTCAGTCCTTCCTGTGGGCAAATGCTGATCAGTAGAACGTTTGACGGCACGCCAGTCCAGGCTCGAGCCCAAGAGCCCCAGGCATTTCCGAGGGCAAGTCCACATTGCCGCGGCCGCAGCAGGGAGAGAAAAGGCTAGCGTCGAGCTACCAGACATCGCGCCAGAAGGTCCCCTCCAGCCCAAGGAGCTAGAGGAATCCATATATATTCCCCCAGCCGCAGAAAACAAAACAGCGACGGAATTCCACCCACCAGCCAAAATATGTAGGTCGTATTGCTTCTTCGGTGGCTTTTCCTCTTCCGCCGCCGCCGCCGAGTGTTGAGAGCACTGGCAAGGGCAGGGCCAGGCATTCCGAGTCCATCCCTGATTACAGCTCGGTGACGGTAGCCGGTTCCGACATGAAGCGATGAATCCGCCCCAAGAGGAAGCCGGCAACGCGTTGAAGGCGAAGAAGACGGAAAAGCTGTGCGTGTTTGTGTACAAGAGATTGGACCTGATCGATCGGGCGAGTTCGGCCGATGCAGCATGCTCAGCGCCACGACCATCGCCGCCTCCAGCACGCTTGTTCAACACTCGTTCTGTCTTAGTTGAAGTCACTCTGAAGTCAAGCATAACAACTCAACTTGACTTGACTTGGGAACTGAATTGCAATGAACTTCACAACTTGAAGGCAGAAGTTGCGGCAACATCTCCCTCTTAGGGCTCCAACCGTTTCCGTTTGAAACCGGTTTCAAACGGTTTTAACCGCTTTCATTTTCGTTTGATTTGCTGGCTGGGCCAAATGGTAAATGGTTAGCAAACAAACGGTTCAAACGGTTTTGAACAACTGACCAACTGAACACAGTTATTGGAATATGTTTGGGTCTCAACAAGATTCAAAACGGCGAGAAATGTTGGTCCCATCGAATTTTGGGCCAAAATAACCGAGGTGTTGAGGTTGTGGCGAGGTCAATGGCGGCGCTGGGCGGTATCCCAATTGTGAATGATCGCCGCGATTGATGGCGGGAGCGCACCTCTGCACAAGGGAAGAAAACAAGGAAGGCTCTCGTGCACTTTTGAATCTATAAAACTGGAGCATACCACTGTGGAGAAGAGCTGGGGGGATTTTCAGGTGAAATCAGGTTCGTTCAACCCGTTTGTTCATTTTCCCTGCCAAAAAACTGTTTGAAACTGGTTTGAAACGGTTTTAAAACGGTTTGGCAACCGTTTCCGTTTGATTTGCCTCAAACTTCAAATGGAAACTAAATGGTTGGAGCCCTACTCCCTCTTTATAAAATTAAGCCTGTCCACCCGTCTGAAGTTTTTGAAACTCCGGTGAATCTCCGCTGATGCTGTACATTGCGGCTGCTCTCCACCTTTGATCAACACCTATCTTTTTTGTGGGCTCACAGGCAATCATCATTTGGCATTCTCGGCACTTGGACATCACCCTTCTAACAAACTTTGACAGACACTGCCCTGGCGCTAATATCGACAGATGGCTCTCACCACATTGGATCAAAGGCGGCTGCACTAAGGCACTCGGCAGAACTTCAAGTTTCGGAAGATAGTGTTTGAAAACCTTGAAGGCAGAAACCTTAACAGACTGAAATAGTTTAAAGACTCAGAGGTAGACGAAGGGAATCAGGGGTTATGCCTCTGTGCCATTTGTAGCCAAGTCTGAAAATTTATTTCCACTGCCAGCATCAAAGTCAAAGGGAGACTCAATTCAATTCAGTCCAATCAAGTGCAGCCCATGATTTTGTTAAACTTCAAAACTTATAGATAAGGGGATGGGAGGCCGCAAAGTGGCCAACCATTCCCTTGTTATCTATAAATACAACACTGGCTAGCTATCAATCTATATCTTTCTTGGTGACTATGTTTCCACGTTGATAAGCCAGTAATTGGGCCATGGTTAGATACATGTAATTTTGCGTGTTTCTGATCGCGCTCATTGCGGAAACTGTTGTTTCTATGCAACAGTACTGGTTCCTGGTAGCTGTTGGGCGAACCACAGAGAAACGGGTGGACGTTCTAAGGAATTAGAACGTCCATTGGCTAGTCTCGCCCTGAAAACTGTAAGGGAAATGTGCAGCCAGATAATAAGTCAAGGGACTTCTTTTGACTTGTTTCCAACATTCACTTAAGCAACGGAAACGGGTCAAGGGAACGGGAGTTGGCAATGTGTTGTGTTGTGTTGAGACGCTAGGGGAGACGCGTTCGGTCACGAGTGTTTCGGTTGCCAGAGTTGCCGGTTTCCATCGGATGCGGATACACCGAAACAGGTGGTCGGCTATTCTGTGGATCCGGATCACAACTCTAAAGGTGTTCTAAGGTTCTTTCTCAAGAACCCTTTCTGGGAAACCCTAGAGAAACGGGTATCTACCGAGACCTACAAAGGAGTACTATCAAGTTCCGTACTTGGAACCAAGGGGAAACTTGAGTTGAAGCAGAAACAGGACGGACGAGATACAGTGCCGATCTATCGGTGATCGACACACCCTCTGAATAATACAGGGGTGCTGCTGACGGGTTCCTGCCTCGTAATTGGCAAGGGAACATGGCGTGCTCACAGTTGGGAACCAATGGGAGGCGATGCTCGGAAGAACAACCGACGGAAACGCGGTTAAAGAGACGGATAAACGGACTTTTGACTCATTGGGATTGTGTTTTGGGCTTTGTAACAGTGTCTTGGCGGTTGTATAAGTATCCGAGGGTGTTTCTACGATGGACACAGCATCTTCCCCCGAACTAGTAGGCTATACGCTTGCGCATTGGGTTGATCTGGGATCCTCGGCGAACGCACTCTTATAGAGTAGCACTATTAGTCGAAATCTTAATTTTTTCTGAATCATATATTATTCTGGAAACGCACTTGGGCTTTGCCTGGAAACTGTCTGAACTCTGAGAATCTGTTGGATCTGGGACTCTGTTGAAAGAAACGTTATTGTTGTTGTTTGCGGAGCGGGTTTCAGAAAGTACCGTCAAGGGAAAACTTTGGAAACGTGACTGCTGGCGTTGCTCAGAAAGTACCTCTTTAGGGAAAGCTCTGTGAACGTTCTTGGCCTATAAACTAGGGGCCTTACTTGAGTCTACGGGACTACTTTAAACTTGTTTCTCTGTCGCTTGGACACACACACACACACACGCTGCGAAGCTATAAATCTATCTTGTTTGGAAACAACATTTCCACTGTGTCTAGAAACACGTTCTACGCAGCTTGCTCTATTATCTCTTTGAGATACGAAACCTCTCCCTACAACCTTTACAAGGCCCTGTACTAGGGGCTGTAACTCGTCGGGATCTTTGGAAACGTGCATATATTGCCGTTTGATTTGTTTGTTGGTTGTTGGAACAGTCTCTGGACTGTTTCTGTGACGCTCTCGAGTCAAGTGGGGTTATTTGTGTGTTTCTTATATAGGTTCTGAGCACATCAATCAACGTGTCTAGAAATGAGTTCTACAACCTGCTCTTTGTCTCGGACTAAGATACAAAACCCCTTCCTACAACCTTTACAAGGCCCTATACTAGGGATTGTAACCCATCGGGGTCTTTAGAAATGTGCAGATAAGGCTGCTTGATTTGTGTATTGGTTGTTTCTACTATCTTCATACTGTTTCTACACCAATCATGAGCCAAGTAGTTGATTATTTCATGTTTCTTACATAGGTCCTGAGCACATAGATCACCGGTGCCGTTTGTCTGAATGTCACAAACTTGTACACACCAACTTTTCCTGTCTGGTGCTGCTATGACAGGTTGCAATGTGATGCAGAAATCACCTTTGCCATAATGAGTTGTAGCATTGTGAGGTGACAGGACCAGAGGTCAAGGCAGCGGTTTCAGGCATTGGGATCCAGTAGAGGGGCCAGAGTAAAAGAAACACCCCACCAATAGTGCTTGTATAGTTAGGGGGCCTTGTGTCATAATCAAAAGGTAAAACTGGAAGCAGCTTAGCTCTCAGTCAGCCTGGCCAGGTGAGGATGCAGATATACCATAACCTGTGGTGCTGTGATACTGCCAGAAATGTCGCAGCAGTCCCGGCCACTGGAGCTAATGCATCAAATACATGGACTACTACCAAGAAAATGAACAGACTGGCCCCAGAATAGTATCTTAACTTTTCGGGCACATAATTTCTTCCCCTCCCAGGACGGATTCAACCAGGAATGATACTCACTGGACTGCCAAGACCAGCCGAATTTAAATAAATAAATAATATTTTCATTTTAAACCAGGTTCATTGAATACAGACAAAGTAAAACAGAGTTATACCTATCCAGACTTTATTTGTAGCCCCGAACTTGGACATGAACACAGGGCTGTAAAAGCTCACACTACAATTGGCCCATGAGGTTCATCAGCTGATTCTACCTGCTCCTCATCTTCAATGTTGCATGGATTGCCAGAGGGGACATTGAGCTCCACCAGATGAGTGACATTCTCTTTGTGCTGTTCCAGAGCATCACTGCCAGTGGAAGCAAGCCTGTCATCAATACAGCGAACATCGTTTGCCTGGGAAGACCTTTCAAAGAGTGGCCTTGCTGTGTGCCAAAATGCAACTGCTTTCAACCGGTCACCACGGCTGTTGGAAATGTCACCAAGTCTGAGCATACATTCTGCTCTGCTGTGATGGACATCCATATATGTGAAACCCTCAAGGGCAACAGTGAACAAGCTAGTAGCAGTGTCCTCATCACTCTGCATGAGGAACATCTGGCCAAAAAACTGCAGAGCTTTATAGACCTGTAGCTTTGCTCGTGACTTGAGAGAATGGAGTAGAAATATGGTTGTCCACACCAGCATTGACTCATCTGGGCCCCAGGACCTGGCATTTCCCAATTGTTCAAGACAGAATGACTTAATTTCACTGTGGCCTCGGGCTAAATTCAATGACTGTTCAAAAAGTCTCTTTGCTGGTGGGAGATCCTGTTCTCTCAGATATAGAACTGCAAGTGTAGAATCACAGCAGATTATCATTGGCTTGTGACCCATAGTGGTAAATATTGATCGAGCAAGTTCAATATTCTGTTGCACATCATGTTTCGGAACACCCATAAACACCCCAACTTCAGCAAGATTCAGCAATGCACTGGCATGCCAATGTGGATCTCGGTCTGCAGTGATCTGAAGTATCTTGGTATGAATTTTCCAAGCCTCACTGTATTCTGATTTGCACTTGTGGACCTCTGCCTGAGTGTTCATGATGCTAAGGGTGACATTACTATCAGACATACCACAAAGACCAGCTAGTTTCTGGGCCATGATGGCCAAAGAGAGACTTTTTTGTAGTGACCAACCAAATTCCAGGACAGGGCCTGTGTACGCACAGCTTTTGCTTCTGCGTATAAGTCCCCGGAAACCCTTGCCAACTTTTGGGCTTCATCTGCATATTTCTGGGCTACAGAGTATTTCCCGAGCTCAATGTTAATCCACGCAAGCCGATCCAAAGCATGGCTGTGTCTCTTGTTGTTACCAGTTACAATTGCCAAGGATATACTTTTTTTGCAAAAATTTTCAGCCTCAACAAGATCAGTTTTGAAGTGCTGATAGTAAAATGCCATACTGGTATACAATCTGCCTAAATAGTATTTGTGTCAGTTCTTGTAGAAAGAATTTAAATGGAGAGCACACATTCAAGATCTCCATCATTAAAGTACTTGAAGTGCTCCAAAGCTCGGAAGGCGAGAGCCTCAAGTTCAGAGTTTGGGTAAGATCCCATATTGTTCAACAACTCAAGTATAAAGTAAGCTTTGAGTCGATGATCATGGAGCTGGGGAAGGATATCTTGTACTTGGCCAATCAACAGAGTCAGTGTGTGCATGCCGGCCAGGCCAACATGGTACAAATGACATACACAGTAAATGCTTTTTGATAGGATTGGTTGTTTCTGTTTTAGGCCCCATTGCAGCACATTCTGGATGTTGGTGAAATGTGACTTTATTTGGGCAACTGTTTTGGAATTTGACTGGGTTCCGGTATACTCCGTATAAAATTTGAGCATCTCCTCAAAGTATTTGAAGACCTTCTGAACCAGATGATCTCTAGGAGGTTGGTGCTGTTGCAGATATTCTCGAATAGGCATCAGTACCTTCAGTCTTCTATGCTCATCACTGTAAGCCAGAGCAGTAGACTTCAGTGTTGTTTTGCATTTGAGAATATTGGCAATGGGTAGGTTGCTTTGAATGAGATCTGAATCTGCCAGGCCATCTGGGAGCATTGACAAGAGGCTCAAGAGTTCCTGTGAATGAGGAAGCAATTGGATCCGAGGACTTGACAATGACAGGGAAATGGACAGGTCCAGATTCGATCTTTTGTCAAAGCCTTCGGAGATTAGAGAGGTTTTTTCAGTTTCCCAGCGGGATAATACATTCGAGCAGCCTTCAGTCTCAGCCAAATGGGCAAGAAGACTGATTGCAAGTGGCATGTTGTCTGTCAGGGAGAGGATTTGGTCAACCTCCTCCTGACTGTGTCCACTATCTGCAATATCAGCAAATGTGAGCTGAGCTGCCTCTGGATCCAATGGCTGCAAGGTTCCCAAAAAAGGTCTGGTCCATTGCACCTTAGCAGGTCGTTCAGCTCCCCGCATGGTAATCTGAGATTAGGTGAGTAGTGTGTATCATTCAGAATCCATTTGACTTGCCATCAATGCAAGGTTCTCCACACCTGTGAGCAGTGAGAGTAATTCCTCAATGTCCTCACGGCAGCCTGCTGGCTCCCACAAGGTTTCGAGCTCATCTAGAATTAAGAGACTTGCTGAATTGTTTGAGAAATGCTGCAGCACTGCTTGGGTGAGGTCTTTGCCAGGCTTCAGTCCAAGATGGGCACCAATTAGATTCACCAGTTCAAGTTTAGTTGTTGCAGGCGTGCAAACAACAAAGAACCGATTCTGTGAATATGTAGCTGTGATTTCTGGGTGGTGCAAGATGGCCTGTGCAAGGGAGGTTTTTCCTATACCACCTGCACCCAAAATTGCTACCCTTGGAATTCCGGTGTTGAACAGGTGAAGAATCTCAGAAAGCTCTGACTCCCGGCCATGGAAAATCTTGGGCTCTGATGGCAGTATTGAGATTGAGGTGGAACTTTGATGAAATAAAGTCATCAGATAAGCATAATCCAATAGGAAAAGTGGATACTCTACCTGTTGGAGTTCCAAGAATAATGACCACTCATCTGCGAAACATTAGGTGAAGATTGGGTGAAATACCTTTCAATTACTTACTGTGGATGCCCTTTCCGAAGCAGTTACTTCAGAGAGTTCCTCAATCATGTCAAGCACTTCTTGATGTTTCTTTTGGGCATCCTTCTGCATCTCTGTGATACCTGGTAGAGCCCTGCCCCCTTCAATCTATGAAACTATGTATCTATGAATCATTGTTACACAGAACTGACAACAGACCTGAAAGAAGTCAAAGCTTTGTTGTAATCCAAATTGACAGTCTTTGAGCAGTATGCTCATTTCACCCTGGCGAAAAAAGTTTTTCACTTTGTTGCCCCTTTGTTGGGCATCCACAAACACGTAGATTTTGTGAAGGATCCTGATATCCTTTGTCAGTATGGTAGGTTACAAATGGACCAGAAGAGTACTCGGTGAATTTCCCAACATGATCCAGGACTTCTATAGGCAATTCTCCACCTGCACCTGATTTGATATGAAGAACCACAATCACAGCCAGCAATTTGTGGATTTGTTCCAAAAGCTGAACACAGTCTTCTTTGTGTTTGGTAACAGTCTAGCGAGTAGGTAAGCTTTACAACACTCCTCTAAAAAAAGCTAACCTGAATATTCTCCAAGACAGCTCGAGTTGTGTTAATTATGGCACCTAAAAATGGAGTTTGCATGCTATCGGCAATGATTTCCAAAGTATTTGTGGTCATAGTCAAACATGTCACCACCTTTTCCGCTCTATTCTGAGCGACAGCGGAGGGGGGCATGTTAGGGATGTAGTGCCCTTGTGAAATGTTGGCCTTTTATGTGCCCATCCATGATTTCTAGGTCACCAGTTCTTCTATTCCATCATCAATCTGCCAACTGCAACACCACCATATGATATTTCACAGCTATTCAGGGTTCGGTTATCTCTTGGCTAACGTAGCCATTGCACCCATGTAGCCACTGCACCCGTGCGTGATCATATGTGTGAATTGATTTAGTCCGATTGATCCTTCGCAAATGATCGGGCCGGGTGTGTCATCAATCGTTGTTCTCCACTCAGATTATCATCTGCGGATGATTATCACATTGTTTCAAGATAATTTCCATTTGATCACCTCCACTCCAACTGCATGGAATACGCCTCGCGACGCCGGGGCATGTCCGGATGACCAAGGCCGGATCGCTGGTTTAAGATTCATACTGTGTATGAGACGATCGGCAGGAATTCAACGACTCCAGAATCCATGGAGAACTCGAGCAAGAGAGCAAGGTTTAGGGAAAAGCAGACAGCAAGAGCGAGTTGCATATGTCGTTGGTGATCTGGTTGTGGCGCTGAGGAGGTGGCGAGAGGGAAGCATTGCACAGATGCACGGATATTTGAGGTTCAGAGTAAACCGCCAGAAGAATCGGAACATAGTACTATCTTGGGGAAGAGATTCATTGATTCAAAGGTCGGCCGGAGTTTGAATGAGCCAAGAATCCATCTCCAAGCGTCAAGAAGATCAGGTCCAGAGAAATGCAGAGCGTTGAATGAGCATGCTTGAGCTGTCGATGGTTGTGGCACTAAGCCAACGGCGAATCCTGCATCGGCCGAAGTCGCCCGATCAATTGCAAGCCACCGTACACAACCCCGCACAGCTTTCCATCTTGTCTACACACTTCAGTGTTGTCCTTAAGAGTTAAGACTTAAGTTAAGTTAAGGCTTAATTACCCCTTAATATTAAGACTTAGCTTCAAGCTTCGGTACCGTTAAGCCTTAATTAAGACTTATTGATGGCAATTACATCATTTTTTCTTCGCATCTTCTTTGTCAATGCTGCCCACCTCATCTGGAAAATGGCCCAGGTCTGCCGGTGTCTGTAAGGTCTGTGACAGACTGGGGCAGTCTGTGACAGACCGTACAGACACGTACAGACACTCCACAGACACCGATAGTACAAAGGTCATTCCAGATGCTGCGACCCTCTGATAGAGTTCTTTCACCAAGGAACAAAGCATAACATGGCACATTTCAATGCCTACTGCTGGGCTTGTATTGCCCTCTATCACCCAGACAATGTCCCCATTCCAATTGACATTGACAGTGATGACGACTGGGAGGAGAGGGCAGCCTTAGCTCTTCTGGATGGGAGCTGGTTTACGGCTGATTGTGCAGTAGCTACTTACGATCTGACGTAGAAAAAAATTGAGCACCCCTTAACTTAAGCCTTAATATGCCCTTAATATTAAGGCGTAATTAGGTGTTAAGGCCTTAACAAAAAGATTTACCCTTATTAACACCTTAAGTGACAACACTGACACACTTATCTGTGTCTTCGCTATCCTCACGTTTGTTGCCGTTTGTGTGAGCTCGTGGCTCTTGCGAGCCTCGGCGACCGTGATCGCCCAGGACTCATTCACTCAAAGGCGAACTTGGCCTCTACTTGCGCTCGGGGCCCTCGGGTGACGTAGGTGGCGGAAGACAAGCCGCGCACAGTGCGGCACGCGGGCAGTACTACCTTCCCAATGCATTGATTCTGCAGGTGGAATTCTGGGCAACGTGGACTTGAAACGCTGTGCTAACCAGAATTCGTTCACGGGACAGATTATTCGCTCAACACAGGAGAAAGGCGCAGGGTTCATGGGGACTTCTTGTTTGCGTGCGTGCGGGTCTTGCTCCCTTTCCTATTTACCGTTTCCATGCCACCTACCATTCCTGGTCCCAATCCCTCTGCCCTACCCTTTCCCTCCTCTACGCCTCCTTCCTCTTTCCTCCTTCCTCCTTCCTCCTTGGTCTACAACGAGTCGACGCTGACCCGACCTCTTCAGCGCGTTCTTCTTCCCCGACTCCCTCTTTCCCGGCGCAACCCACCGTAACCCACGAGCGGGGTGAGGTCGGCAGCCTCCGCGGGCTCGACGGGGCCTCCGCTTAGGCTCGTCTGCGATCCCTCGGCGGCGGCAGACACGGCGAGCGCGATGGGGGTGCGGTCTGAGTGTTACGCGACTAGGATACGGGCCCAACCAACGAAGGTGTAACGTTCGGCGGTCTGGCTTGAGTTTTGTTCATTTCGTGAGTGTTATCTCATGTCCAGTTCCTTCCGCGTTCCCTTCCACTTCCCTCGAATTACCACCACTGCACCTTCCCTGCCTGCCTTCCTCTTTTTTCCGCCTTTCCTTTCTGTTCTCACCTTCACCACCGCTATTATTTTCTCCTTACCGCCGCCTTCACTTCACGCGAATCTGTCCTTGCCTGCCGTTCCATTTCGCATTCGCATTCGCTTCCATATCCTCCTCCTTAACATCCTCTTGCCCCATTCCTTTCTTTTCTCTCTTTTGCTCTCCCGGCATCTCAGCGACTTCCATGTCACTCTCCCTCTCCCTACCCACAACAACCTCTCCCTTCCCCCCTCCCCCCCTTCCCCCTTTCCGCTCCTCCCATCGTCTCCCTTCCCTACTTCTCCCCCTTCCTCCCTCAAGACTTCCTCATATCTTTCGTATCAACATCCTAACGACTCACCTGAAGCTCCCCTCCTTCACTCCCTCCCCTTCGTATCTGATTTGTCGTCTTTTGTTCACGCCTTTTCCTCCCCCTTCCATCACCGGGCTAACAAGATGCATTACACAGCACGTCTTCTTCCTCATCCTCGGCACACTATCACCGCTTGGCACCCGGAAGTCTTCGGAACTGCTGCGCTGCTGCGTTTCATGCTCGCGGGCACGGTGGAGTTAGCTACGGCTGCTTTCTTTCTCTCGTCATTGTTGCTTTGTGTCTCTCATTTGTGTCGTCAATATCTCGGTTTACTTGGTATTGATGTTTGTGGAGGAATTACATTGCTCGTTGTTTCGGTGAGGAGCCCCAACGAGCTACATGGAGGGGGGCTGATTTCTTTTCCTTGTTTCATGCACAATCTTCGCCTTGCTTCTGCTTTCCTTCACTCCGCACACTCAGACTTTTTTTTCGGATGCCTGGTTGCGGACACTTCATATGCCTGGTTGGCCGCCCCCGGTGTCGAGCTCAAGCGCCTGCCCCCCGCCGCCTATCAAAAGCAATATGCGGCCTCATCGGACATGCAGGGAGACATATCCAGAATTTTGAGCTCAGGGGACGCAAAAACTGGCTTCCGCAGTTCTGTTCCTTCCCTGAGTCAAATCACCAGAATAGCGAAATTGCGTCCCCATTGGCTGAAGTGAAATCACAATCACCGCGCAGATGGACATGAGTAGATCGCAAATTTTGCTTGGCGTGTCAGCGATAAAATCTATGGAGAATCTCAATCGTCTTCTCATTCGAAGTGTCAACCCCACAGCGCCCATTTGGGCGCCGGGTGTCCTCAAAATCGTGATTGGCACGTCAACATCTTGAAATTCGACATGACCTTTGAGTGAACCTGTCCGTTGTCGCTATGGGTGCAAACATTGGGCGCACATCTCTTTGGAAGTCCACATTTGAAATCTTCGAGTTCTACCAGGTTCTGTCAACATTATCCGTGCTGTAGCCGCTGTCAAAGAGCAAGTTGAATGACAGTTGGTGCCTGGCGTAACGGGATAGGCATCTCGACATTGATCAGATGAGTCTATTTGCCGTCGTTCATATAGTAATGTGTGATCCTCTACCAGGGTCGGCAACAGACCTGCCCATAAAAGCGCATCTCTGAACGCATTGTATCGTCAGCAATTCTGTGGCACCCCTCAATCATGTTATTCTCTACCCTCGTGTCCTTCACTTTTGTCGCTGCATTCGTGCGAGCTCAGACTACTGTGCCTGTCACGAAGATTGTCAACATACAGGACTTCAAGGGCAACGTCTTTGACCTTGCTTTCGGGAGTGCGTCCGAGCTATCGCCCGTCCAGACTCTCAACCACAAAACGGGCGCTACTGCGCAGGCCGTAAGCCGCTGCTTTATCTGCTTTTGATTCTGGTTAACAAATGGGAATGTAGTGGCTCATCGAAGCCGGCATTGCCCCGGGTCTATTCACCATTCAGAACATCGCGGCCGGGACCTTCCTCTCCTCCACGGGCGCCATCGCTGGCTTGAATCCCACCGCCACCCAGCTGTGTGGCCACGAGCGCGCATTCCAGTGGAACATCACTGTCAACGGAAACAAATTCAAGTTTGTCCACTCTCTCTGCTTCTTGATAGCTTCTTGTAGCCGCGCACTAACGGTTTGGCAGCATCATTGAGCCGAAGACGGGAGAGGGCCGCGACCAGCTGGGCCTTCAGCACTTCCAGCATCATCGGCCTGACGACCCCCGTCAGTCTTTTCGTTGCTTTCTTTTTCTTTTGTCGCCGTCACCGATGCTTGCTTGCAGGCCACTCTGCAAAATTATGATCCCGCAGCCACGCAGCAGCTGTTCAGCCTCCCTGCTTGTAAGCCGTTCCTTCACCTGATAAGCGATGTTCTCACTGTTCGTATTTCAGTTACTTAAACGGCTCAGATGGCTGTGTTAAAATTGTGAAATTTAAATTTGGCTTGGCTCGCATTTAACTACGGGATCCAGAGATTGAATAAATCTTTCATCCAGGAGTGTATGGCGGTCAGCTGGCACTTGTGATATTTCCTGGTATAATAACATGATTTCACACTATAATTGTACTTTTGGCTATGAAACTGAGTGCCCCTTATAATCTTGAAGGAATCCCACTGGACTCTAAGAAACAAATGTTCTGACATATATATGTCTGGGTACATATATACTCTGGAAAATTCTCTCTACACTTTTCACTCCTCTCTAAAACTTTTGTTCAACTCTCTCTTAAAACTTTCCATCCTCCCCAACTTTCTGCAAGCCACCACTGGTTGGAAAATTCAAAATTTTCTGCTGAATCCTCAGTGAAAAATGTTGTTTGCTTTCTATCAATTTACCAGCTAGAAACTAGGTGGAAACTCAAAAGAAAGTTGAAAATGGGTAAAAAAGCCTTGGAAATTTCATCATTTTTTTCAGTGAAAAATGTCTGAAAAACAAACAACATTTTTCACTGTAAATTGTGCTGGAAAATTTGAATCTGCCAACCAGTGCACTCTACAAAAAATGTTCCATCACTAGTGTTAACTTGACAATATGACCTATGTCGAATTCGGGAAATGCAGACTCGAAAAGCACAATCCAGATGTAGAGCTGCATCCTCTTCAGGTCCTTGAGGATGAATATCCTGAACGACTGTGGATGTGCATTCAATTTGATAATCCTAACCATGTTGGGTTTGTTGTATCCAAATAGTATATACACGACATGGCAACGTATTCTATCTTCATGCGCCCCTTCTTCACCGGACCGCCCGTGATTGGATTGATCTCCACACAATCAATGGTGTTGTACATGGCACTTACTAGGAAGTGGCAGGAGCTATGGGCTTATTTGACAACTGTGATGAAGGTATCATGGCGTTCGAAGAACAAGTAACCTTTCCGTGTTTAAAGATGGTCTGACTGCTGAGCAGGTGAGTTTCTGGGTTATTCAATCGTGTTGAACCTAATAGGGCCGTCTTCGCGGACAGTTTATGACCGCATTATGTACATTGCAACACTGGAATCCCCTCTGGCTATTCACGTTGATGGCCGAGCCGACAGAGACATATGTACTATGTCCAGTCATCGGCACACTCTGAAAATTGGATGAAATTGTGCTGTTGTCAGCGTCTTCTGCTTTCGCTGCCAAAAACTACCCTGGCAGGTGAACAATACACTATCTATGGAATACCTGTGGATGAGTATAATCCACATCTCAAGTCCTCAGTGTTGGTCCTAGGAATCATGTGTGGGGATAACTCCTGCTGATCACAATTGGGAGTAGTACCCAAGTTCGTCACTTCGTTACTTCGCTTAGGAATGCGAAAGTTCGTGAGTTTGATGGAAAACTGTGAAAGTTTGTCATTTCGACAGATATCTAAGAAAGCTCGTCACCTTGGCTAAATTTTTGGGAAAGCTCGTCACTTTCGGGTGTGCACCTGTGGGAAGTGCATTGTTTGGTCACCCAAATTATGGAATTACACAGACAGAATTATGTTCTTTGTCACCACCACCGACACCCCGCTGCTGCCGCATCGCAGTCGCATGCCCACCTGTTATGGACTACATTGTGTTTTTGGATAATGCATGGTGTTCTGGAACTGATGAATGGATGCAGACACAATAGTTCAGTGTGCTCTCTCACTTCGCTTTCAACTCTCATTATATGCACTTCAATTCATCCGGGCGTGTTCATGCCCCCCGATCCCGGAAGAGTCAACCTACCAAAACCAGTGCGATAGATCCTTAGGTTTATTCAGGAACACATCACTTATACTTGTACAGATGATCACACCGCTACCAAGAGTTCCCGTTGCAACGGCTCTGCCGCTCAAGGTTTCTTTTATCAGTGCACAAAATTTTTATTTGAACTATTGACTCAAGCCGCATCATGAGCTGAATTTCACAGCGTCAACGGTCGCCACTTCCGAACATGCAACAAGACCTGTTCGAAAGTGTTCTGGCTCTATGTCATTGCAGTCGGATGCACCTCCTAAGCGCCTGAAGCTTGGGCCTCTGAAGGGGTGGGGAGTCGAGAGGGACGGCGTCAAGATGAGGGCGATAGAATATGCTCAGAAGCACTGGAATGAGTTTCAAGAGGAATACCCTGAAATGATGAGGTGTGTGACATTCTTTCTAACTCAGCCAACTCGGACATTCTCTGTGAGAAAGAGTCCGTATTGTGTGTAGGTCAACACAAGGGTTATGCTGTGCCGAGTGGTGATGGAGAAGCTTAGAAGTGCCAGTCAGACAATGTTAAACTTGTCAATTTGATCCACACTACTCCCCGTTGGGAGACTCTATGGTGAGCGAATTACATCTAGGAAAACTATCTATCCTTTTTCAGTTCACATCTCCAATGACCATTCATTATATATCTATACCGAGATTGTCAGTCTGCGCCGATCCTAAATTGAATACAGTGTGCACCACGCCCGCTGAAACAGCATAACATAAATGTGCAGCATCTAGTGCTGATTTTGTGATTTCCTATGACCAGTATTTATACAACGGTGATTGATGTGCTCTGAACCTATCAAGAAAACACCAACCAAAACCAAACCTACACACAGAAGTGCGTCGGAACAGAACGGAAGTGCTCGAGACGTGCACAGACGAGTATCAGACCCTGGTACAGGGCCTTATAAAAGGTTACAGGGAATGGTATAGACCTCAGAAACGAGGAGAGAGTGTTGTATTGTTTATAGAAGTCCTTGGAACGAAGTCCAAGTACTTGAGCCTTGATCTGAGTGAACCGGAATGGAACCGGAACAGACAGGAAAGCTAGTGGAACACAATGAGAGTGTCGATGCGAATGGAACCCTTGCTGTGCAAGTGTTCAGTCTAGATCTGAGTGAACGAGGGTAGACCCGAACGGACAGGAAGCACAGAGTGCGATGATGTAAAGCTTCTCAGCTATGAAAACAAACGAGAACGGGGTGCTGGGGTTCTCCAATGCGAGGTGGATGCTAATTCCAAGCGTGAAACAGTAACAACAGTAGTGGGTTCCGATCCCAAGCGCTCCAGACAGTGGTGGGTTCCGATCCCAAGCTCTTCACAACACAACCCAAACAACCAAGTGCGTACTCAGCACAATCCCAACAGTTCCAGTCACTTTCAGACTATTCCAGACGAATGGCAAAGTCGGATCCCAAGGATACCGATCACAAAGAAAAGATTCCAAGCCAAGATGAATTCTAAGAGACACCTTGTTCGAACTCCCCGGTATCTGCCCAATTTGCAAGTGTTTCCGCCTACTAGCCATGGGGTGATTCCGTGAAGTCGCCCAAGATGCCCCTGCTACTAAATACAAAGCGCTGAAACACATGGAAACATCCAAGAATAAGTAAGTATGAGTAAAATAGTCTGTTTATCCGTCCGACTTCCGTGTATCCATCGTAAGAATGGGTATCTGGGTCCTCCTATTGGCTGCCCATGTCGAGCACGCCATCCTGGTGCCATCCTGTGCACATGTACAATCGGTCAGACTGTGCCGGAGCCATCACAACCGATCCCCTATGTCGATCTTGACTGTATATGCCATTCCTCCCAATGCCCGTGCCTTCCCGTCTACCGGAACGTCTGGAACATAAGCTCCCAGTCCGTAGCTCTCCAGGGATACCACATTCGAAGTACTTCCCAGTATGGTTACTTGCTCCAGGAGCTGACAAGTGTAGGTCCAAGTGATCGGACCCTCGCTTAGTGACCATCCCTTATCCAGAATGCCCGGGACAGCGTGTATCCATCAAGATATGATGTTCCCAGCCCCTTCCAGTGATCATATGATCAGAACGCCCTACGTGTCTCATGTCCAACACACCACAACAGGATTCCAGTCCATCCCGTCTAGTTCCGTGAGCTGGAATAGAGTAGACTTCACGTTCCACTTGATCGTTGGGCTACACATCTCCTACAGGTTTCGGAGCGAGCACATGCCAATGGTTCCAGAGTATTCCTCCCTGTTCCCATTTGTTACTCAGTGGTTCCTGCCCTGCCAGCTACTTGGGAACCTCAGTACTGACGCTTCTGGAGCGTAGCCCGGCACATGTCTTGTCATGAAAACGTGAAAAAGCGAAGATTTCATGGGTGGACAAATCCCGTGCTTATCAATGGGAAGCAAATAGCACTTCTGTTGTTACTAGCATCCTAGCTAGTACACAGACCACTTGTTAGGTGATATGAAGGAGAGTCAGAGCAAGCCCTTACTGCTGACTGTAGCGCGAGACTGCACTAGTGTGACGCTGAAAGGCTTTGCCTCAATCCGTCTACAGCTGGAGTACTACTGATAACGTGGACCAACGAGCGGAATGCAGCAGCACAAGCCACAACCACTAACCGAATCCACATCCTTGTTCCCCCTGGTTGCACAAGCTTAGACAGGCCGACGAGTATTCATGCATTTTAGACTTCTTCACAAAACTGTGAAGGAGTAGAAAAGGGACACAGATACTTCAGTTTGACTGGTTGAAGCCCTTAATCAAGTGCTCAGAACGAGAGCACTTGACTAATGGCATGCAAGACTGTTGTGGTGGGATTAAGACCCTCTCTTGGCATAGCCAACCGAGTGCGTCAATCCAACACCAATCCAAAACCAATCCCAAATATAAGCCTTCCAAGGCTGCTGATTGTTTAAGGTCCCTTTCGACCGTATCCCATAATCCCAAATAATAAGCCTTCCAAGGCTGCTGTAGTGGTGCTGTGTTCTCAATCCAAATCCCAAATCCCTTCACAAATCTTAATCACGATCCCAAATTATGTGTTTTACTTCCACCGAAGGTAAGACATATTAATCACATTGTGCAAACGAAGCAAAGCTCTTAATAGAACCAGTCCAGGATCACAAGCGCGGACTACCCGTTGTAACACAAGCCCTAGATCCAAGTCTCTTAATTGAGACCGGAACCTAGCACCTGCGTCACCCCGATTGAAGTAACACAAGCCCTGGATCTGAGTCTCTTAATTGAGACTGAGACCCAGTGCCTACCCCACCCCAACTATGGTAGTTAACAAAAGCCCTAGATCCAAGTCTCTTAATTAAGACCAGGACCTAGCACCTGTGCCACCCACCGAGCAGTAGTGCGTCCATGCTAGAACTGCCCTCCTTATATACTGTATATTTGTGCTTACACTACTCTAATTACACTGCCTGAGTAAGCTAGAGATCTGCCATTGAACTCCTTGTTTCCGATCGGTTGTCTGACTCGACTGAACTTCCAAGCCAAATAGTGTTGTCCTGCCCTTTGGACCATTGGATTCAGAAAGCGCCGAGTCTCCCATTTCTGTAGACACCCAGAACTCCCTAATCCGCCAAGTGGTTCCCAAGATATAACCTTGTCAATTCCTGATCAAGCCAAGAACCCAAATTGGGACGGTAACGGGGCTGAACCAAATTAATGGTCAAAGTCCCTTGATTAACACCTTCAGATTCAAGGAGCGCTGGGTATCAGCTTTCTGCAGATACCTTAATCTTCCCGAACCGCCCAGTAGTTGTTGAGATATATAGCAATGAAGCCTCGCCCAGGTCAAGAACCCATATTGGGATAGCAACATTGATCAGTGATTATCATGTGTCCAGACACGTCTCCAGAATAGTCCAAATCAACCACAACAAGGCGATTAAATCCCACAGATCTATCTCTGCTGATAGACACTTGTTCTTCAGAGTGGATGGTTAAGTTCCCTGATATTTGTTGGCCCCAACAGAGCCTTAATCAAGTGATTATAAGGACTCTACTATTAAACCCATTGAGTCGAGCCTTAATCAGTATGGGAAGTTCTGATTAATGTGCTCTCGGGCGGGCTGATTAAGCCCTCATGCAGGATGTGCCTGATTAACCATTTGGGACTCATGTTAATCCTGGAGATGTACATCTAACCTGGTATTGCACAGGAATCCCAACATAAGCAAAATTCCAGGCACGGCCAGATAGCCTGCTTATCAACGCGCTAGCTGCTAGCTGAGTGTACAAACCACTAGGGATTAAACCACAGCCCAAACATTCATTGAGACGAGACCTAGGAGACTCTAGTAGTTGAGAGATGATGTGCCAGGGAGCTAGCGATAGTCTAGTGGACTGGAATAAATGATGGATGTATAGCTAGGAGACAGTGTTTTGAGCTAGTTCGCTCAGCACAGGTCTAGGCTGTACTATCTAATCTCTAGATAAGGGCCAAAGGCAGTGCCAGGTGGAGAGATCTGGCTAGGACCAGCTAGGACCGTAAAGATACAATGCTATGGACACATGAGAGATGCAAAACGACAGCTAGGGCCTAATACAGGCAGCTAGCTCGAGTGGAACAGCAGGAAGGCTATTGGTGCGGAGCTACAGGCAATCATCGACGCTCTGACACATAGAGCTGACTAGGCAACCAGTTGTAACACTGGGTTGTCTACAGGCAGATAGATCGACGCTCTGACAAACAGGGATGACCTATGATGTTGGTTGCAACCCCAGGTTGCCTAGAATGCGATGGATCGACAATCTGACACAGAGATATGACCCAGAACACCAGCTGTAATACTGGGTTGTCTAGATGCGATGGATCGGCATTCTGACACAGAAAGATGACCTAGAACACTGGCTGTAAACCCGGGTGACTAGGTGCGATTCTTGGCTATAGATGATGTGCCCAGGATCTGCATTATACCCACGAATAGGCTGCTAGCTCGTCAGCGAGGCTGACCTAGCATGTCACAGGATGGCTCTAAAACGAAATGGCAGTCGTCTTATTGGCTGTTAATGTTGAATCACCTCATATTGCTTATTATTGTATTATTTAGTTCGCTTCTCACATGTATTTGGAACCTAGTAGTATAAAGGGAGCACAGGAGCGACTAGCACCTCAGATTAGCACTCCCTGGTCGAGTATGAAGCTGGTGCAGGTGGCCTCTAATAGAGATTACACCCCAGTTCTGTGCGACACTAGTGGAGGTGGTCTCAGGTTGCTAGTGAAGTTACTAATGCGCTTCACTGATAGTAGTCTTCATTGGAATTGATAACTGTTGACTCTGGAACGTTGAGTGATTAAGTTGAGGATTGTGTTGTTGGTTCTAGCAGACCTTTGTTGGTTCTAGCAGACCTCCACATATAAAGTAAGGGTGTTCTCTTCGAGACCCAGCTTCAGTTACGTTAGTGACTTTGCCTTCACCCCAACAAGACGGAAGCTCTGTTGTAGTGTGTTGGATCACTTGCTAGGTGATTGTGTGTTGACTTGAGCCCTGCTAAGATACAGACGAACTAGGGTGTTCTCTTTGAGACCCAACTGCAGTTTGTGCTAGTTACTTTGCCTTCACCCCAACAAGACAGAAGCTTAGTGTGTTGGATCGCTTGCTAGGTGGATTGTGTGTTGCCTCGAGCCCTATAAAGAAGAAGACAGACTAGGTGCCCCCACCTCTCGTTTGGCTATGACTTGTCAGTTACTTCACCTTCACCCCGATATAGATGGAAGCTCTGTCATCTTTCCAACTGTTGCCCCAGCGAGCTTTTGGAGGTCAGATTCAGATTGCCAGCCCTCATTTTCTGCCCAAATCAGTGTATGTTCCATTTGTAACTTTTCTGGATCCCCTTGTGAACTGACGAAGATGGCACGGACTCCACAATTGGAGACTTAGGATACTTGTTTGTCCTCTGTTTCTGGTCTGTAACGGAGACTAGGAGTAATGCTGATCACAGTTGGGGACTTTCAACAGGTATATGCAAGTTTGGGGCCTCTATATCCACTGAACCATTTCAGGTTGCACCTGTTGTTCGTTTTGGAGACCACACTGCAATTTGTAAGGAGATGATCATGAATCTATCTCCCGAGTATAGTTTCCGACCCCCCCCATCCACATTGTGCGGGCTATCCTGAACCCTTTTAACGCATTTGTTGAAAAGTTCAATTCCACCATTCTCCATACAGTTCCAGGTGAAACCCACTCTATGATTCAATTGAGGACAGCGAAGATGGCATGGAGTATTTTCTGACCCTGAATGTCTCAACACTCTTCAGGAGCCTGGAATATCTCCCCACAAATTGGTTCCGAAGGTTGGGCCTATTTGTAGACTCATTTGCAACTTTGATGCATCTTGCGGTCTCACCAAAAATACGCGAGTAATTGTGTGGAATTTGCTTCGTCACACAATGGAAGCCGAGACCATTTCAGCGGTGGTCGCTGGGAAGGTCAGAGATCCCGTAAGTCCAACTATATCTATGTTATCTGTTGACAATGTCAGATATGCCTCGACATTCCTCGCATCAACTGTCATTTTCAACCACACAGCTTCGAGTTCAAGGTACTGTACTATTTCATTCAATTCGTTGTCACGTGTCACACCCACTTTTTTTTTTATTGCAGCAATCAATTTGTCGGATTTCTTTTGGATTTTAATTGTATCAAAAATTCTGAATCGACACGAATTGATCGAAATAGTACAGTACTCCGAAAACAGTTTCCTCTCGCTTTATGTTACACACTCTCGATAGTCTTCTGGAGATGCAGAACTGCTCACAACCGATGGACTATCTGATTCAGCTTGACCACTCTCTGCATCATCTGAATTTTCCCAACGTCTTGTGCCAGCCGTGGTGTGAGTGGAATACGTGAAGTTGGGACGCTGGTTGTAGCTAAAATTGTTTCTTTCTCGTTTCAACGTTTTTTTCGTGCCGCCTCAAGATGTGATGCATTTTTGACAAGTTTCTGGATAGAACTGCGCTCCGGGTTCAAGCCTTTCTCAATCAGGTGTAGACAGAGGTATCCTCTAATTCCACTCCAGAATATCTGGCCAATTTGCCATTCTGTAAAGTCAGGAAAACGTACAGCCAATGTTTCAAGATCGTGTTGGAAGTCTCTAACATCATTCTTCCCTTGTTTTGCCCCGGTGAGTTGTTCTCTCAACTGCAACTTGAAATCCGGAGGGAAACAGTAGTTGAACAGAGCTTCATAGATAGATTTCAACGTCCAATCCTTCTGGTGAAGCGCAACGTGTTTCATGAAGAATTTACTGGCCTCCCCAGACATAAAATTGACCAGGATTTTGATAACCATTTTATCACTGATTCCGTTCCAATTACGCCAGGTATCCACTTCATAAGTCAACTGATCAAAGATGTCCAGATCCGCTCTTCCATCAAAGGTAAATGGCTTCTTGATCTTCACACTGTGCAGCACTGATTCCTGCGATGTGTTAGACTGTGACCTCCTAGGCTGTGCAGAACTAGATTCACTAGAGTCTTCACTGTCTGATGACGATGGCGAGGACGATGAACTCAAGCAGGCAGTAGTAGCCCGGAACCAGCCTCCCTCAGGTATTTCAGAGCTCTCTTTTACAACTCTTCACAGCACCTTGTGGCTATTGGTTTCTCGGTTCTTCTTTGCCTTTCTATGCAGGATGCCGTGCTTCGAAGTTGCCGAAGGCTTGTGTCGCTTTTTTTTTGCGCATGGACTTATCTGAGTCCGAAGTCTCATTCTCGACACTGATTCGACCCATCCCACAGAAAATCAAAGGCCCTTCATCCCAGTTGGTAAGAGTCTCAGACGTCGTGACTGATTCAATATCGGATTCATTTTCATATATTGTTTCTATAATCAATCCGGTACGTCCTCGAATTAACCATTCTTTAACGAAATCCCTCGTAACCTGTGCTAAAGCCCCATATGGCGTGGCTCGTTCGCTCTTCCTCTGGCTGTCTGCTATTCTTAACTCCTTTAGTTCGTTGTGATTTCCCGCACTGCCCGAAGATATTCAACCCATGACGACCTACGCAGTTGATTTCCTCAACTGCGCAGCGACTGCGAACTGTCGACCACCAGGTCCTGCGCCCTTGCTCCATCTGCATACGACATCCACTCATCGAATTCAATCGTACTTATTTCCTCAGCTGACCACACTCGCAGCAGATTTCTCACTGCGCCGCGGCATTTCTCTCACTGCACTACAAATTCGTTCAATTTCTCTCACTGCGGCCGCATCACCACGGTGTGGATAAAAGCCGAGCTTCCTGGCGCCTGCCCTGCTACTGCTTTCATCCTCTCCCACCTTAGTATCACGCTCGCCTCCCCATAACGTTCGAACCTTCTTTGGCCGTTGAATCTTTCCTGTTAATCAATCATTTTGCCCCTTCCTAATTGGTTTCAACTGTTCATTCATTGACTTGCTCGACTGTACATTTGGGGTTCGGATGTTTCAATGCCAAAATCTCCTTCAAATTTATCGACTCCTCGAGTGCTGTCGCCATCTTATCGTGATTTCTTTCCAAGCCAAATTCCATCGCGTTGATCCAATATCTTCTTTGCACCGCTGGACTGCTCTGTGCGAAACTGCTCAAATCCAGCCCCAAAAACAATTCACTCTGCTCTGATTTGTTTTCACTGTCAAAGCAATACACTCACTGTCTCTTCTCTGAATCCTTGAAGTGTTTTTGCTTACTCAAATGCCTCCTCCTCGGGGCCACGTCTAATTCCCCCGCACATGCATTCGGAGCGGTTTCAGGTTTCGGTTTCAGGTTATACAGATCCACCCACTACGTTCAAGGGTGGCCTAAACACAGTTTGGGTAGTTGAGTTTAGATATGCGTAGACATGTTTAGTTGGCCACGCAGATCCTGTTTAGACGACTACACACAGTGTCCAGGTAGCTGGGTGTAGCCAAAGCGTAGACAACTACGCAGAGTCTGTATATGTCAGTGTAGTGAGGGTAGGTACATCCACAGAGCTGCACAGACTAGAGTTTCTCTTGCCAGCTTAACATCCGCAGCGGTTGTTGTTACAGTATCTTAATCCTGTGGAGATGACTACACAGACCTACCACGACCTACACTGACCTACGCTGACATGCACTGACATACACTGACCTGCCCAGAGCTATACAGAGCTACACAGAGCCTGTCCAGCCACCTACACAGAGCGATCTGTAGAGGTCTGCGTAGGTACCTGAACCAAGCCTCTGTGCAGGGAGGGTCTGAACGCAGTGACCCTTCCTCATACTTTGTTTAACCATCCTCTCTTTTCACTTCAGCTCCTGATGGTTTGCATCTCCCCACTCGTCGAATTTAGACCTCTCGATTTCTTCTGCAATCAACTGGCTAAAACCATTGTAACTTTATATCAACCTCTGTAGCATGCTTCATATTATAATTCGGTAATATTGATCCCCATTGATTGCACGGGTTGCCGAAGCGAAGCGGCGGCGCGTCTTGTTCTCTTTGATCTATACTTTCCAGGATATCGGTCATCAGCGAATTTCCGCACTCCATAACTGGCAGCGTGATCTTGTTCACCGCTGAGCCGGATGAGTTCCACGACGGCAATGGCCCCAACTGATCTTCAGCATTCAATAGGTCGTTCCAATCTCCCATTGTAGAATAATTCTGATTACAGCCAAAGTCGGAACCGAAGGCGCGACCAAAATTTTTCTGTTTTGGGACATTTTCAGAGAATTGTCAATATCTCAGTCAGTTCTGCCCCGATTTGCATAAAAACTAGATAGATTTACTCCGCTAATTCATGCGCAATTAGGGACAGAGAGGAATTTTTGAAAATATCATGTATTAGGTAATTGGTGTTTTTGGAGCATTTTCACGCCAAATACCGTTTTTGCATGCCTAGAACAGGTTGCAGAGGCCCAATACTTTGTGAGGAGCAATATTCATACTGAGGAAAGGATGTGACAGAGCCGAAAATGCAAATAACTTTATTACCGTTCTTCCAGCTGCATTGGAGGCAATCAGCATTTTCTTGCATCTGAAGATCCTGTGAGAATCACACTTATCTGAATATTTTGTGTAATTTTGGCTCTGTCACCTCCTTGCCTAGTTACATACACTGTTGCCTGCAAAATATTAGGCCCCTGAAACATGTTCTAGCCATACAAAAACGGTATTTGGCGTGAAAATGCTCCAAAAACACAGATTACCTAATACATGATATTTTCAAAAATTCCTCTCTGTCACTAATTGCGCATGAATTGGCTGAGTAAATCTATCCAGTTTTTATGCAAATTGGTGCAGAACTGACTGAGATATTGACAATTCTCTGAAAATGCTCCAAAACAGAAAATTTTTGGTTGCGCCTTCGGTTCCGACTTTAGCTGTAAACTTCTGGCCACAATTATTTACAGCATGTGCACCCTTCATTTCACCTGGTCCGATTGTCGACTCCGGCCACCAAGATCTGGACCGCACAGCCATCGGAGCCGTTTGCTGCCTCCGCCACTTTGTCAGATACAACCAAAGTCGGAGCAGACCCTGCCGTGAGCTGCTTGCTCCGGTGATTCGGGAGGGTAAGTCCCTTGTCCGTGTTCACCGCAAAATGTGCATGAACATATGTGCCGTACAGGCATAATATCGTCCGTGAGCAAGCCGCTCAAACGGAGATCACAAGCAGCCGAGTTGTCAATGGTCCCAGAGCCAGGACCAGACATCTCGAGGCGCATAGCTACCGAGTTTTCCAGCACTTCAAAAGAAAGCGACATGTCCAGGTGCTCCAATTTAGCTGCCGAGTTGTCAATGCACGAGGCAGACATCTCCAGGTGCTCGGCAGCGGAGTTGTCAAGCGTCTCAGCAGAGCGCGACATCTCAAGGCGCTCGGCATCCCCATCCATACCACGTCGACCATCGCAAACAGATGCGAGAGGTTCAATTCAGCGTCGGGTGTGGGGAAGGTCAACAAGGAAAGACTCACGGAGTCTGTCCACGGGTTGGTGTCCTCGATGCCGTCCAAGGCCACACCGATTACAGTCGCCTCGGATGAGGTCTGTATAATATTGTGCACAATAAAAACCATTCGGCAGAAACAAAAAAAAAACAATTGGGTGATCAATCTGAGAGTCAACAAGAAGAGAAATAAAATCCAAGTGAAAGGTGCCACTCAAAAAATGTGAGGTCCCGATATTTCAGAGGTAAAAGACCCCGCTAGAGTTGTTAAGAAGCTCACACGGAAGTGAGTGGGTGAGGTGTTGGATTCTGGACAAGTTAAAGAACTATGTACTCACTAGCTACTTAAATAGTATTGTGCTGTACTGCGTCCATTGTATCTAAAAAGGATATTAGCTCGTATTCTATAAATAACAAACCAGCGCCACAGGCGCACAGTCAACGCAGTTCAATGTGCAGTTGAACACGTCAATTAATCCGCCTACCGGTAATCACCGGATGCCGGAATGCCGAAGTCCATATCCCTTATAAATTTCCCAATGCTGCCCCGAGCACAGAGCTACACAGAAGCGAAACTAAAGTGTACAATACGGGTCAGATATCTATATATAGACACAGGATATCTCAATTGTGTTACTAGAATTGACCCGGTGGAAATTGTACCACCGTTGAAGCCAACTATCTGATTTGTTCAGGATTTTCCGAAGTCTTGCGTACGTGTCGTCTGCACCGCCACAACCTAAAGTTGAACTCTGTAAAATGTATCGCGGATTTCTGTAACCGCAAACCAACTCAAAGGTATTGCTAAGGCCCTGATCAGGTACTCTAGAATCGGCTAGAATCCCCTTGTAAAAACTTCTATAGAATTTCGGCTAGAATAATTTGTCACGCCTCGTCACTCTTCAGTCCTGACGCCCACTAGCCACTACAAAGTCTCTCATGCCTCTCCGCAAGACCGACGGCGACGACGGCAAAGCCATTTGGCTCGATCCGGAGGTCATAGCGCTTCTCGACGGTCTTATTGATAAGAAAAGCACGCACCAATCTGGCAACGGGTGGAAATTGACTGTATGGCCGGGTATTGTAGCGCTAGTCCAAGCTGCGAATCCAGCGGCCGACCCAAAGAAAGACCAGGTGAAATGTGTCTCTAAAATCAACTATGTACGCAGCTACTCTCGCGTTTGCCATCCACGTACTGATATTTTTGCAGCTTCAGAAATGCTTAGGCCAGTACCTGTTCGTCAAGAAGTATAGTGGAGTTGGGTGGGACGATGAACAGAATCATGCTACGGCCACTGCAGAATTCATTGAGACATTTATCAAGGTGTGTTTCCTGGCCTCCTTCCGGCGTCCAGCATGGATTTTTTTTTTTTTGATGCACTCCACGATCTTCTTGTCACTGCGGGGCCAGCGACGCGTCGTTCGTGTAGCTGTTTCACACATATATACCTTTCATCTTCCTACGCGTTCCTCAGCTTTTACATCCGTCTAGACGCCGCTGATAAACCCACACAGGCAAACGGCCCCAAATATAAGAAGTGCTTCAAAAAGCCTTGCCCTTTCTACACCAGACTCAACGAACTGTTCGATGGCTTGGTAAACAAAGCAACAGGGGAGCATGTCGTCCACCTCGGTGGCGACAAGCGGAAGTCGGGAAAGAAGTCTAATGCACCGAAGAAGGCGCTGGCCCCTGCAACGGAGACGTCTGTAGCTGCACTCGGGGACGACTCGGAGAAGGAGAACGATGTGGTGGAGGTGGACAAGGGGGAGGGAGGGTAGCAAGGCAAAGGGGGAGAGCAGTGTTCGACGACGAGCTGTCTATGGTGCGCCGCTGTCGAGTTTCCTATTCTTTCTTCTATTCCCACAAGTCTAACTTTGATGCAACCAAGTCTCCCTGTGAAAAGGCAACTAGAAAGCGGGAGCGTGCGATAAGCGATGACGACGACGACGACACCCCACAACCCCGACTCCATAAACGTCAAAAATCCGACTCCAGTACTCGCAGCACGGCACGTCGCAATGCCGAAGCTGGGTCGCAGCTTGCGAAATCTGTCGAGACGCTCTCAGCTGCCATGGGGAAGCCTATCGTTACTTCGGAGGATTTGAGCCACGTCGACAAGGTGATTGACATCCTCAAAGACAAGAATCTCCTCCCGCCCGATCCCAAAGGACGACTTTTCCGCATCGTCTGCCAGAAGCTATCGGGAGATCCGAGTCTGGCTCGCTGTCTGATTATTGAGGAAGATTACACACGCCGCAAGGGCCTCTTGGAGGGTATACTTGAGGACGCTGGTATCATTCTGCCTGATGATCCCATGGTTCCAAACGCCGATTGTACGTGTCTTTGTTTGCATCGCTAGTCCTTTTTCTGACCACGACATGTGCAGGAACATCCGTCAAACTTGACGCCATCCACCGCTGATGCATCAATTCCAAGTGTTAATTTGCAGGTTCATTCTTTGTTCTGCGCTGCCTCTGTTGTAGTCTCGTATTGTACCGCTGTTGTATTCTCGTGCATTGTACTCGTATACAGATGAATTACAAACAACATTTCATATTTCATTCATTGCAGATCCGGATGGTCCAGTATGTATTCATTCCACATCGCTTGAGCGATGCGATCACGACGTGCGTCTGCTCTCGTACGCTCTGCAGTGCTCAGGGCTGGTGCGGGGGGTGGCGCCGGCGTGTTGTTATCGTTTCCAGCAAAGAACGGGAGCCCTTCGACATCATATTCCTCGTCGCCTTCCAAATCATCGATCCCTGCATGCACACGAAGGAAGTTGTGCAACGCTCCAGCGGCATTGACCATCAAGGCTTGCTGCCGATACCCCATCTCCGGTGAAGAGGTAAGGACACGAAAGCGACGCTTCGTGACACCGAAAATGCGCTCGATTACGTTGCGCAGCTGGGCGTGTCGCAAGTTGAAGAGTTCTTCCTTTGTCTGAGGCCTAAGAATCAGTATATGATCAATATACGAAAAACAGAACATCATAGAATGGAGTACCGCTGGCCACCACGTTTCCATTCATTCAGATGATAGCGGACGCCGCGATATGGTGCAAGGAGGAGGTCACAATTGGCAAATTCAGCGTCTGCGAGGTAATAGCAACCCATCAGGTAAGGAGAATCCGTTCTGCCGAGCACAGTTGAACAGCAGTCCGTCCGCGGCTGTTCCCTCGTAGCCAGCCATAATGAACACAAAGCGCATGGCGAAGTCACAGGCTGCAAGGCAGTTCTGACTGATATCGCCATGACGATCGCGGTACCGAAGGATATCTGCGGCCAGAGCAAAAGCAGAAACATGGACACCGTCGACTGCACCCCGGCAGTATTTGAAGAACGGGTACCATTGGGAATTCGTAAAGATCTTCTCGGGTGTTTCGTTGGTTGGATCTTTCACATATTTCTCGTAGAACGGTCCGGTGAGGAGGAGAAGTCCTTTGTTGAGATAGCGGCTGATGGTATCACCTGATCTTTGGAAGCGCTCTTGAAGCTCACGTTGTGAACTGCCGTGGACCATCCAATAGACGAGAATAGCGAGCTGTTCCTGTGCAGTAATATAGCGGCTGTCTCCTAGGTCGCCTGTCGAAGCCAGTTCGGCCCAGAGCAATGCAAATTGCAATGCCGACATTCCCAACTCGCGTGCGCAGTGCCCAGGATGACCGAGTAGAACCTCGTTGAGCCAGGTAAGACCACAAAGGATGGATGTGTGCATGGGCAAGGACAAGGGTCGTTCGAGGCCAAGGAATTGGGAAGCGAAGAATAGGACAGCAATCATTGCCACATGGGCTGCCGAGCGCCGTTGCTGTAAAATGGTGATGGCTGTCTGAGCCGAGTCTCTGGCACGTTGACGGATGCGGCGGATGACTGGCATTGCGTGGAGGCCGGAGGAGAAACCAGTGTAGCGAAAGTGCGTATACGGGCACGAAGTATACTATAGTATTGGTTGTGAAGGATGGTTACTAAAGTTACTTGGCGAAATTAACTTAGCCTGCCAAAAGTAACTTTACTTTACTTATGGCAGGCAAGTAACGTAAAGTTAGCAAAAGTAACTTATAAGTTAACTTAAGCAACTTCAAGCTAGAAAAAGTAACGGGACGTTAGAGTAAGTTAACGACTCCCAGCACAGTATCCGCGTCTTTGCATGCACAATTTACCGCTAACCGTTTGCTCCATTTACCAACGGGACTACTGCAGAACTCACTGCACAGATGCTCAAGCTCAACAAGGAACACACCATATATGACCCTGAATTTCGCCCACCCACCTTTCGCCGCGAGGATCCCTCGATCTTCACTCCAACTACGGCTATTCTGGTGACAGTGACACTGAAGAGGAAGGGGAACAAGAAAATTGAGGGAGAGAATTCGAAAGCCAACAAAGAAAGCAAAGAACTCCAAGAATATGGGCACAGCGGCGAGTAAAAGAAGGTACGGGTGGAGCAGGCGAGTAATGGAGCCACGGCCGTGTGAGCCTTACAGTCGCGCACAGTACGGTAAGGAGACTCCTCGACTCCCTGCAGTGTAAAATAACCGAGATAGTCTTCCAAATGAACATTCTAGTCATTCTTTTCTGTGTTATGTCCATTACTCACCGGTTTGACAGTAACTTGGAAGCGAACGGGCAACGAACGGGCGAACTTGGCGGTAATTGATGCCATCTGATGGCACAAGTTACTTTGGCTGATCCAACTTAGGCGGCCAAGTTAGCGGTAAGTAACTTTAAGTAACTTCAAGTAACTTCAAGTAACGTCAAGTAACAGGGGGTAAATGAGTAAGTAGATGTAATTAAGCCAACTGAAACAAGTCCAGGTATTATTTCTTCACCCATATCTGATTTATTCGGCTTTCTGCCACCAGTGCTTCGGCTATCCGCACCCCGTAGCACCTAATAGAAAAGCCTAAGCTGTGCTATGATATTCTTCATATGAACGATGTGAATAGCCGAACACAATAAAAGATGTATTGGTTTTATAATTATCCTTCTCGGCTTCCAACTCGAGATAATTCATAATTGATCATCTATGTATTCCACATCTTAGGGATGCACAAGCTATCATTCTATTTGGTGTTGAAGAATTGTCTATCTGAGAAATTCATGCCTTCCAGGCTCAAAACCTATGCCTATTTCCGCGAGTTGGGGGATGTGTGCAGAGTACGGCTTACTTCCAGCTATTTAAGGGAACGGCCGTCGTTTCGACGGGAGTCGAACGGGCAAATCCGTCCCGTTACAGTCCTGTCGCAGCGCCAGTAAAAGTGTCTACGGAACGAGACGGCCGATGGAACGGCCGTCACGGCCGTCGAGACGGGGGCACCTTCACGAAATTGGTTCGACTGAAATATGGCGGGCGGAACCTTATTCCAATTTACCTCGAAGCTAGAGCCTCATATCGGTCTTGTGGTGTTGAATCTCTGCACTTGAATATAACTGAAAGCTGCTTTCTTTCGCCTGAAAAGCAACATATAACACAACTTGAGACCATGGAACGATCGTCTGCATGCACCCACTGTGTAGGCCGGTTTTGGGAAGGAGTACACCCAAAATTTGAAGATTGAAGGCTCGATGTTGCAGTCTACTCCAAATAGGAATAGATCATCGACGTTCTTCCGGGGGTGTTTTAATCAGTGCCGACACTTGCAAACCAAGGCGAACTTTTTGCAAAGGTAGGGGGCGCATTTCGACACCCAAATTCAACAAAATAGGCGATATTTTCGGTGTCAGGTATTTCCGGAACCCGTCACCATCGGTCCCTGTTAACGGCCGTCGACCAAGAAATTCGGCCTGTCAACCATTTTCAGAAAGCCTCGACAGAACGGGTCGGCTACCCGTTGCACGGAACCCGTCGAACCGGCACGACGGGCACGGCGAACAGCCCTACAGCTATTTCAACTTCAAGACAGGAACAATGGTTGAGTGTTGGTTTCTCTGTTCCAGATCCACACACAAAGGATATTGCTGAACTTTGAGTAAACAATGATGAAAGCTCGCACAGACACTTTAGCAGTGTGAAAATGATAATTACTAATGTGTATAGTACCCTTGAGGTGTTGGGAAGCGTCTATTGGAGTCCATGAATTATCTTCTGAGAACCGTATAAGTTAGCTGTCAATAAGTTACTTTCGCCGAGTGTGGGAAAAGTACCGTAAAGTACCGTAAAGTTAGCCCCGCCAAGCCAAAGGGGCGATCAAAGTTAAAGTTAGGTCTCATAAATTACTTTTTACACTCTCGTTGTGAAGTACAGTGTGACCATATGTGACATAATTCTAGAAAAGATTCTAGGAGAGATTCTAGAGTACCCGATCAGGGCCTAAATGTATTGAGTGGAACCTCTGCAACTCTCAAATGATTTACTAGAGCCGTGGTTGAATGGTAGATACTATTAGCTTGAATACAAAAAATATTCAATACTCACCCTACAAGTAGGGCACAATGCTCAGCACAGAGCTACACAAAGCATTACTAAATTGATCGGTAATTGCACAATATTTATGAGTACTAGAAGGTGTGACCCAGTGTAGGTTAGAAAACGAAGAGAACAAAATATAAATAAACGAGCCAGACTCGAACCAGCATCCTCTTCGTAGATGATATAATCACTAAATCTATTAGATTAGGCTCTTAAAAAGACTACAAAAATCTAATGGGGACAGCCACTATTTCATTACATCCTCAGGACGCACTGATAAAAGTTTCACGAACTCAAAAACCTGGTTCCGTTGCTCAAAAGAACGAGTACATAAAGTACTCTTAATTCGGTGGGCATGATTACTGTGCACAAGACGTGGCTTCCCTTCCGGCGTAGGCGATGATGCTGTTATTTCCATGGGTAAAGATAAATGTATGGAAACTCAGAATATGGAGGCATTCACTGTACTGTATATTGGCTTTAAATCCCATAGCTCTGCATACAGCTGAACCTTGTCGAGAATTGGAAAGATATTCTATGGAGTAGCTACTAAAACACAAAAGAAGTGATCTTTGCGTGCACCTGTTGGGCTATGTTCGATGGGATTGAGGCCCGAAGAAATTTAACGAATAAAACAGGAAGTAAACGAAGTGATTGGAATCAAGTCCGATCTCTTTCCTTGTATTCCACGTGTCCGTTTCATTTATCCAATATGTCCATACATAGTTTATAAAGATACAAATCAACACAGATAATATTTCAAGGGAATACAAACGAAACTTGGTATAGCCTCTGAGTGTCTCCGAATGAATTCCTACTCAACCAGTTAAACGCAAAAACCTAGTAGCTTCACGTCCAACAGGTGGGGTGCAATCCACTGGCCTACTACCTATAACTATCCACTTAAATACTTTACTGGAATCAAAGCTTGACCTGACAAAAATCCACATCATTTGGATATGTCTAGATGTTTTTGAACTGCATTCATCCACAAAATGGCCCATTAAAACCAATGTCACTGAATATACGTCCTTTTTGCGAATTTCTTTCTATCACTAATTCAGCATGGATTAGGCCCTGCTCGGGTGCCGCGCTCCGATCAAGCGGCTCTGCCAAAATCGAAGTGTCTGTCTATCAAAGCGCGGGTGGATCCGAAATGTAACTGTACAGTGCTCAGAGGCATCAGCTCCGTTTCATCAAGCTGTCACACCCCATCGCCAGGATCTTTTTCTGTCTTTTGTCTTCTCCGCGCTGCATTTGTACGGTCCCTTAACACAACACTCTTTTACATATACCCCTCTCACTTTCACCATGGCTTCCAACAGCTGTGAAAAACAAAACGGGCCCCACTGTGTTTGGTCCAACACCCATGACACGACACTTATCAGGACTCTTCAGGAGTGCAAGGATGTCAGCATGCAGTCCGACAGCGGTTGGAAGCCCCAGGTCTGGCCCATCTGTGCCGAGAAGCTGCAGGGCGGTTCCGGGGGTGAGAAGACTGCGGAAAAGGCTTAAGACCATTACAACCAATGTGCATATTGATCCTACCCTTGCTTCGCCTCTCATTGTTGTCACCCAGTTAAAAGCGAGCTTCAATGCAGTTCGCAAGCTCCGTGATCTGTCTGGGTTCGGGTGGGATGAGGGTTTAAAGATGGTGACAGCCAGCGAGGATGTTTGGGAGTTGTTCCTCACAGTGTGTTCCTCCCCATCTTCCCTCTCGACTCTCTGACTCCTTTTTACTCGCACAGCAACACTCATAAGCGGAGGAAGACCCCGTTCCCCCTCTACGACGACATCCTGTACCTCGTTGATGGCATTGTCGCCACGGGAGCCGGTGCATTCCATGCCGGTGCCACCACTCAATCCCAACCTTCCGGCGAGTCCCAAACGACATCACAGAGCACTCAGGCGATGTCTGCGACACAGGCCTCCCAACCAGTGTCATCTCAAGGTCCTGACGATGACATGGGGCCGGGGAACATCTCGGGCGACATTCGTCTTGTGATTCATTTACATAATTTTCTACTCACATTGTGCTAGACCTTGCTTTGTCAACAATGATGACTTGACTCTGTCGTCACCCATGTGCACTCCCGCTATCACCGCGTCCTCTCGTAAATGACCTGCCACCACTTCAACTCCATCCTCCCCTAACAGAGGCCCTCGGAGCTGCCACAACGTAATGCGGAGACTGCCAGCGAGATTTCAATAGCCCTTCGAGGTGTCGCCCAATCTCTCAATGTCGTTGGTAACCCCGAGGTCCGGGATCGGGTTATCAAGATGATGGAGGAAGACAATGATGTTTTCCGAGAACAAAGAGCCGCTGGTCATGCGACTTTTTGTAAAGGATATTGCTATCGCACAAACTTACATTGCTGCTACCAAAAAGAGCTGTCACACGGCTTTCATTCGTTCCTTTCTTGAAGATGCTGAATTGTAGCTTCTCTCTTACAATTGCGTGTAACTAGATTACAATATCATTTTTAATGTGCCACCTATTTTACAGCCAAAGTCGGAACCGAAGGCGCGACCAAAATTTTCTGTTTTGGGACATTTCAGAGAATTGTCAATATCTCAGTCAGTTCTGCCCCGATTTGCATAAAAACTAGATAGATTTACTCCGCTAATTCATGCGCAATTAGGGACAGAGAGGAATTTTTGAAAATATCATGTATTAGGTAATCTGTGTTTTTGGAGCATTTTCACGCCAAAATACCGTTTTATGCCTAGAACATGTTTCAGGGGCCTAATATTTTGCAGGCAACAGTGTATGTAACTAGGCAAGGAGGTGACAGAGCCAAAATTACACAAAATATTCAGATACAAGTGAATTTTGCCCAAGATCCAAGGCTTCATCGGTACAGTGATAAGCCAGTAATTGGGCCATAGTTAGATACACATAATTTTGCGTGTTTCTGATCATGCTCATTGCTGAAAACTGTTGTTTCTATGCAACAGTACTGGTTCCTGGTAGCTGTTGGGCGAACCACAGAGAAACAGGTGGAAGTTCTCAGGAATCAGAACGTCCATTGGCTAGTCTCACCCTGAAAACCGTAAGGGAAACATGTA